>LUCH01000726.1:96806-148166 GCA_013368495.1 Paragonimus heterotremus | reverse complement strand
CCGGATCGATGACGTGACCAGTGGTCAGGATGTGTCTTGCGATTGCGGGCAGTGGTTGTTTGCGAGGTTCCACAACATTGCCGTTCTTCGATAATACTGAATTCTGCACCCATTTAGGTAAGTGTTCCTTCACTCCGGAAATCAAACACCTCTCGGTTCTGCCTATGTGACTTTCTTTGCAGTTACCTGTAAATTGGTAGATACAGTGTGAGTTGGCACGGATAGGTTGATCTCCTTTTATTGAAGGCCCAGGCGACTTTTGGGTTCGAGCCAGTACACAAAGTTCAGCTGCGTTGAATGTTTGTTTAGTCGAATTAATCAGTCTGCAAATTATCACTCCCTGGAAATAGCTGTTTTGTCCATGGGCAAAAAACTCTACATACTAATAGATCCCAACTATCTGAACGTGTTAAAGTTGATTCTAGGTCATCAGTTGGAACATGCAGACGGTAGTGTCATCGTGAACACCAATCATAAAGTTACATTTGTTGTATGAAGTCTACTGGGCTTTATGGTTTCAGTGTATGGGTTAACGTTCAGAATGTTTTCGGTGAGTCGCAATCCAGCCAAAATAGTTACATTTAACAAAATGTATCTAATCTTAAGATGTACTAGTCGTGGTAAAATGGATCAATGACGTGAAGACAGAAACTTGCTAACTAAAAGTAGTGTGGGGTTTACTCAGAATTCAACCTAAATGGATACCTTTCGTGAAGTGAGCTTGTAATTGTGCACAATCGAACAGTGAGCAGGTTCACTGAGTCCAGTACGAGTCTGCTGGTGAGCAATGAAGTATTCTACAAGAAGACTGAAGGCCTTTAACATCTGATTATATTTCCTGCTTTTAGAGAGACAATCCGGTCAGCCAATTTTGGAAGGGGGCATTAGATTAGGGTTTCTTTCTCGTTGAAGCTCGTCAGCAGTGCATATCCTTGTGAAGCTCGGCGTTTTAAGCTCCATTTTGAATTTCATAAGATAGCCATATTAACCGTTGGCAATGACGTTAGGTTGAACACGTCATTATTGTGCACCCCATTAGCACAGTACCTAACATGATGCTTAGTGAGTTCAGTTATTTTGAGTTGCTGTGAAGTCAAAATTGTAAACTGATGGTCTGCAGTTAACAGAACTATCACACTGTCTTCCGTCGAAGCGATCGGACAACCTGAGCGTTACTCGCATGTCGATCTGATCGAACGTTTGCATTCATCTTGGTCGTGACTAATTTGAAGTCATTGATATTGCAACCAACACAGTTGCTGCACGAGAGTGTGCCTGAAGTTCAACTCCGACAACGGTGGTGGGTTCTAGTGAGAGCAAAACAAAAGCCTAACGTTTCTTTTAAAAGTGTGACTGTGTGGAAAGTATTTACGACAACTACATTTGCAATCCCAACTGGGTAATATTCAACTTATAACTCTGCATATGGTTGGGTCTCATTCAAATAAGGTAGGGTATTATCATAGGCAAGTGATGCGTTTGTACAAAACGGGTAACCATTATAAAAGAGTAATAACAGTGGAATAAGTACGCATGTTTATACGAAATGGTCCACGAGGGTGTAAACGGGTGTTTATATAAGCTTAAGAAAAAATCCACTCAGAAGAACCATTCGTGCTAAGGAGACACTCTCACATAGTTGAAAATCTTCAAACACTAAGTAAAATCTTGAATGGAACATCTTCCGGAACCACATGCAAGGTACTTTTTAGGACTAAAACAGGTTAAGTTTATCCACTGCTAACCACCACGATGGCACTGTCAGAAAGGAACCAGGTTGTTAACGTATGAATTACAAGGATAGTGATTAGTATATGCCAAACCGTCCAGGAAATCTCTCTATACACTGTCCGATGTATATTCTCCAAATGACGAAAAACTGGATGATCTCTGAGGAGTATTCAATGTTTTTTTTTCAGTAGTTAATCTTACAACTGTATGTGAATTAGGCATAATTGAAACGATTTGGCTGCGATTTGTTTCACATTACTTTGAGGAAAGAGATTTCTCTGTTCTATTGAAAAATGAATGTTTTATTCTTGAATGAGTGAGAATTTTAATTTTCTCGTCTTACATCATTCCACGGTTACGTATCGTAGAACAAGAGGGAACTGAATCACTAGTGACGATTGGAGAAGTGCACTGTGCAGAAGGTGATTTATTCGCGAAGTTCTGCCTATCTTGAACCGAATGGCTGTGCCTATTGATAGCTATTCTTAGATAATAGGAAAACCCTATCAGTCTCAATACACTACAGTAACGAAACGAAAATTAAATATAACTGAATTAGTTGCTTATAATCATTGGTTATTAAAAGATGGCTGTTTAAATTCTCTTGTGAACATTCATTATCCAGAAAAACACTTGAATACAAAAGTAATTTCCCTCTAAAATCTGAGGTCTTAAGATTGTTGTTTCAAGGCAGTATTTGCAATGTGGAAATAAGAACATTCTACTAAAAACGCAGAAAAGAAATAACGTCAGGCCAATGTTTACAATATTCTCACAATGGCAAATGTAACGGACGGCCTTTTTGTCATATGCCTTTTGTATACATATTAGCACTGTTTGAAAAACGTCACCCGTTCACTTTTCTTTTAGCTTTCATAGGTTACTCTTAATTAAGTGTAATTACGTTTCCCCAGTTGACAAAAGTCCTGTGTACGTTCATCAGTTGACTTCAAGAAATCAGGAACAAACTTTTGTTGACCAGGTCAATCAACAAGCTGTTGAAGAAAAACTAATCGTGTGGGGTGGAAAATGAACGTTTTTCTCATGGTCAGTTTTAATCAACTTTTATGCTGATCCGAGGACACTGAGAACAAACTGTGCAGTTGATTGCCCTAAAAAAGCGCGTATGGGACAAATCAATCAGTCGACATTTATGTTTTACGATGAACTGAACGGGAGAAACGTTTATGACTTATTCTGTACAATCTACAATCCTTCCCATGACACACATAAACCAGTTCAAATCACCGTGAAACTGCTCAAAGCATTATTCATTTATGCACGAAGATTTTCATTCGAGTTCACAGAAAATCACATCCTGCAATACATTCAAAAATGTTATACTCATTGTTACCATTTTTTCAAAAAATACAATTGTTTGTTCGGTTTTATTTTTTTCGTTAAGGATCCCTATTTTTCTTCTACTAAATTATCTAGGTCGGAAACGGTCACTTTAATCAATATTTGACCTAAATATTTTCCGTCGTTTGATTCAACTTTTATTCTAAGAGTTCCATAGGAGTCCGACCACCTTACGGCGCAAATTAAACCTAACTTGAGTTTGTCTACAGTATAGAAAATAAGTGTATGAGAACGTCACATTGAACTTAGAACGCTAACTATGCCACTTGGGAAACAAGAGACCTGTTATGTTTACCAGAAATTTAACGGACTGTTGGCTTTCGTCCAATTGTGCTCGAAGTTTGACTGATGACCCGTTTACAAGAATTTATTTGACCACTTCATCATAATCGATGGTTAAATCGAAGCTAAGAAATCCTGATATCTTTAATTTCAATCATTCAAGTAAACATAAACTTGTTTACGTCCTGTTCAATCAGAACTAGTTTAGTAGGAGTTTTACCTGTTATTCACATGGAACTATAGTTTATGAAGCTTAACGAAATGGCGACAGTTGTCAAATCTAATATACATTGCGGTCCCCTATGCGTTTAAAGACTAAGATTCCAAAATATGGTTGGACTGATGAATGTTATTTCATTGTATGCTTAGGGTTAAGTGGGAAGAACACAGTTCTTCTAGACTACTAACAATGTTGTTCGTGAGGATAACATTCGTAACCAATCCAGGTTGCTATATATAAGAAAATGTGGCATGCTATTAAAAAGCAAGATTAATGTGCCAAGTCACTGAGAAATCTACTCAGTTCATTTGAGACAACTTAAGAAAAGCCATCAAGTTTCATCATAGCAGTAAACAGTATTATCAATAAAACAGCAAGTTAAAAGTGTGGTACAATTAAGTACGTTTTTCATATGACTCCTTGAGTTGGTCTGTTTTTTTGGACCATCTATTATGCTGGCATTTGCAGTTAAAAGTTAAGTGCTTATTCAAAATCTTGAAAAATGTGTTTCAGCATGAGTCCTAAATATCACATTTGATTTTGTCTAAAAATATTGCATAAATTTTCAATGTACAACGAATCACTTAACTTTCGGTACTGAACAGAAATCATGCATACCGATGGCTTACCTTTTGCTTGGCTTGCTGTATATGTTGACAAAGAATAGTGCCAGTATAAAAGATTTGTTAAAATAAATGTTCATTTCAATCTGCTGAATACAGTGAAAGGGACTTCTAAAGGGTTAACTGATTAAGATGTATGTATGAAAAGACACGTATTTTTACTGGTTAGGTAAAGTGTACGCAAACATTATTATACAATCTTTGTACATTATTTCCTGGAAGACATTTTAGTGACGAAGGTCACTGATTAACAAAATATTTGATTCAAGAAGACAGCAGGGCAATATTGCTTCATCTGTGTCCCGACAAATTTTACTGCATCTTCATCAGTGTGAACTACAGACCACTTGTATATCAGTGCGAAAAAACGAACAAGGTACCAGAGAAAGTCAGTTGTCAGTGTGCATAATCATTGTCACTATCATGGTAGCGACAACCCTACAAACAGTTGTTTCTGAACACAACACGGGTTCAAACTGTCAGACTGCAACAGCTTCAGCATAGCACAGTGTTCGCCTGTGTGACGTCGACTTGATAACGCAAAATGCCATTGTAACGTTGTATTGGCATCGCGTCATTTTGATGGATGATGCAGGCCCCTTGTTTCTATGCTCAGTTGTGACGTCATGCGTTTGCGTGACCACTGTTATGACCCCTTTCCAGGTGTGTTCCATGAGGCAGGTTCGCAACAACGTTCATTCCTGCCTATGTAGGATGCTCCGTATCTACATCGATATTCATAAATAACGTTGGATTTGGCTGACTCGGGTACCGGTTGTTTCATCCACGGAGATGATATCCGGAATGCTCTGAAGAAAAACTGTGGGAAGGCCGTGTTGTATGTTTTTGTGACTTGATTAACCAGACGACGATGAATTACTTGGCAAACAAAATTGCCGTTAAAGGGAAGATGGAGAAAAAACCGGCATTCTGGACACTGTGTTGGGTCGAATTTCTACGTCAACGGTTTGTTTGAACACTGCAATAAACGGTTTAGGGCAACCGTTAAGTTGTAGGATGGTCTGTAACAAGGTCAATTCTTCTTGAACCACATCTTCAGTGCAAATACATCTGATCCAGTCAAATAGTGTGCTCACGAAGCATTGCTCGTAGGATCGAGAACAAAGCTTTCAAATTGCAGGTACTGACTTGTACAAGTGTTATTGCAGTGGATGCTTCGTTAAATCGAGTAATCCGCATTTCTGCTAATGTGCATATCAAAAAATTGGTAGATGGTTTTGATTCTTGACTTCCACACGGAAATGAATGTTTGGGTGTAAAAAATTCACTTGATCCAACAATGTCTGTCTGCAGTCGATTTTATGCGATGAGACGCATATCATCGGCGTATCGCTAGTACAACTGCGCTGAAGATAACTGTTCTGTTACGTGTGGCTCAAGCTTTGCTACAAAAATGTCTGTCAGAATAGGGCCGAGGGGGCTACCTACAGCTACCTCACCAATCTCTCTGTAAACTGAATCTTGGAAAACGGAGCTGATGTTTCTGGTATCGAGCAGCAATAGTTGTTCCAACTCGCTTTTAGGCACTCCAGCTTCTAGATGATGCTCTCTATATAAGAACGCTTGACTTCGATGCGTTTTTTCAAAGGAACGTTGGTAAACGACGACCATACAACAAATGGGCATAAGTATTTATCCCTAAAAACCACTGTCCCAAATGAACCAAGAAGTTTAATACTATCTTTCAGAAACAACTGAGCATTTCAGCTTCGAATAGGTTTCTGTGTCCCGCAGACGAACACTGTACTATGCTGAAGCTGTTGCCATCCGGAGGTTCAAACCTGCAGTGTGGATTCAGAAACAACTGTTTGTAGGATTGTCGCTACCATGGTAGTGACAGTGATTGTGAACTCTGACGGTTGGCTTTCTCTGGTATCTTGTTCGTTTTCCCATATTGATATACAGGTGGCCTGTAGTATGCATTGATAAAGATGCAACAAAACTTGTCGGGAGATGAATCATGCAATATCGGCCTACTGTCTTCACTTTCAAATTCTTGAGGGGAAGAAGATGTTCAGTTTTAACAAAATATCCCAATATCTTCTGCAGAATGCCAAACCCAGCTGTGAAGTGGTTCATTCACAAAATGAATTTTATGCATTGCAAATTGACCACCATCTTTGGATGTTTATTTAAGTGGTAGCATAGTAATCATCCAAAATAAATAAATAAATCGAAAAAATCTAACATTTTTACTTAGTCAAGCAGAAAAGGCCTATGTCTACCCAAGATAACATGCGGCTGATAAGGCAGACCAATACTGTTGGATCTCAAGCATAATAGGGTTATGCCTTGCTCAATCCCCGGCTGCAAGTTCAAGTTAACAGTGCCAGTCTGATTCGATTTGTTAGACAAGTGCTACGCAATGAATATGTTACACAGCAATTTGATACCCAGGTAATTATAATGGATTTAATCGGATAATTGCTGGTTCAAATTTTTCGCTTTAATTTTCAGGTTTCAGGACTATGGTAGAAGTCGAGACTATTGACAACTAACATTCATGTCCTAAACTGTTTCCATTTCTTATGCACGAACTCCTCACAGGACTCACTTTTTTTGATTTATTTACGTCAAGTTCCGTGCTGTTGTTTATAGCACTTTGAAAACCTTATGAGAATAACAAATCATTTCTTGCTTGTCTATTAAACGCAGTTCCTACAAGCTGAATCGGATGCCAATTCCGGTCATTCGGACATTATTCCGTTAAGAATATCCACAAGTCTATGGAATGTCATGCGACGGTGATCATGTTGTCAAACTGACATTGGGTCGTAATTCTATTGGTAAATAAGAGTACGTCAAACGTTCGTTGAAATATTGACGCATGCTGTCACATATATCGATTTTAAGTAGGTGATAACTTGCATTTTAACGTGTGTAACAAGTGTGAGATGGTAAGCTGAATGCTCGGTCAACACCCTGAAGATTTTATTCATAACAATTTGCCCTGTACTAACCAAAACATCCTAACTAAGTTTGGCCTGGTTTCAAAAATGTTCTCCGCTAATCCTATCTTTCTGCTGTAATCGTGCGTAAATACCAGACTACAACATGTCAGCTTCACACATACATACACAATGCAAATCGTGGTTCTTATGCACAGGTGAACTAAACTAATTTGATCGTCTGATATCGAGACAGATTACTAACAATCCATCTGCTTAACTGAAGTAAGTTTTGTCCAGAACAGAGGGATATTTCAGTTTTCTTAGTGGAAGCTATCCTATCTTTTACGAAGTTGCAACTAGCTTTAGTACTGAAAAAATTGGATAGTTTTGTTTATTTAAACTTATTTCTAGCTTACAAGTTCTTCGATGGTCATGTGAATATTATTGTAACCAGCTTAAAAATACGGTCATTATCCCTAGCAAACTCTTTATCGATTAGTGAACATTTCACTTGCGGCTTATATTGACACCTATCGTTTATAGAGGGCAGTGATCTAGTTCTATTCAAGTTTGTATTTTCATTTTTTCTGCGAAAAATCAATCATTGTGGTTTGTTTCCGACGGTTGGAGTATGTGATATGTTCTGCTAAACGGCTCAATGACGTTAGCAATAATTGTCGGGATGAATCAGTCAAATTGTTTGAAAAGACGCTTCATGACTTTCGTTTGCTGCTTTGCTTACAATACATATCGATTGGGGCCATAATGTTTATTGATAGCGATTTCTCGTCAAAAGTTACTGAACTCTGTTTGAAAACAATTTCCGTTGGAACGTGCATTTTAAAAATAGTAGTTTATGTCTCATCGTCCGACGCACTAGTGTTGAGTGCCCTCGTTGTGGTTGTAGGTGTTTACGGCGTATATGACAGTTGCTTAGAAGTCAGAAAAACAGGCTCATCTGAAGACAGCTGTTAGTGATTATCACAAAAGTTAATGTTACGCTACATCACCTTGTATAATCATGCGGTGTCTTAATTTCAATGGCCTGATATGAATCGGTTAACTGACACAACCATCGTGGTTGCATCCTCTGGTATTTGCTTTTAGAAGAGCGGTTTATATGCTGGTGCGATGTCGGTATCTATACGGAACACAGGGAGACACTTCACTCTCAGAAGACACTGTTGTTCGTGGACTGCCCGAAATCATAAAGTAGCTATATCACCGATGAGGGCTGGTGAACCTAAATATGGGTTTTTATATAGATTGAACGTCACCTACAATTGATCGTGACTGTCGCATTCCCATAGGCTTTCTAGTCGGTCCATTTTTAAAAGAACCACTAAACTCGAGTTTCACTCTCATCAGAGCTCGTCAGTAGTGCATATCCTTGCAAAGGCCGGGACTAGAACATCTTTCAGGCTTTCGTGAAGCAACCTTGTTGGCCACCGCGCCACTGACCCCAGATCACCTTGAGAGCAGACAGTAATTAATATTGGGTAATTAATCAACAACAGATTGTGGGGTGGGAGAACTGTGACCTGATAATGAACGCATACGACCTAGTAATAACGGAGCCACATGAACCTGAATGACGGATGATAGATAGATGGGATAAAGTTTTAACGGGGGGTACAACGAGAAATTATTCTTGTTCACAAAGTGCGGCGAAGAAAGCTTAAAATTACGTGATCGTATACCTCTGTTAACGATGAAAATTTGTGTTCCGTTTTCAACTTCCGATTTGCATCAGGTTTACGTGTATTCCTCAATTCGCTACTTTATAAGGGGAGAAAACGTTCGAGTTTCTTCACAACCTTATTCTCTCCATTTTTTTTTACAAAGTTCATAAATTGTGGTATTCTGCTTTTTCCACTTGGTTGTTTCTCGTCAGTGTCTGAGATTTTACCAGAAGTGCTTGTAGGAACTGTACTAATTAGTGAATTGTAAACGTGGTTTGTAGATCAATTATTCATTAAGACGGACGCTAACCAGACGGCAGTGTGAAGTGAGAGATCGCTTGCGATATAAACTGGTGAACAGTTTATTTGATAGCGCCTTTGTGAGAGTCATTCAGCAGAGGATAGACAAAAAGGTTTACCGTTATTTTGACACAAGGTGGTCAGATTACTTGAAGCAAATTTTTTGTATTCACGTGAGCAGTTATTTATTACTCCAGCTATACGATTAGTTCAATCTTCTTGTTATCTTTGGTATAAACGTCTCAACATCATTAGCACGAAATTTATCTGACAAGTTTCCCAAGTATGCTTTGTTTGTGAGAGTAGTTCGTTTGTTTGATGATGTGTTCATGTGATTGTTCTGGTTGTTGCCATTTTTATGCTCACCGCTTTTAAATGTAAAAATTATCTGAAGCGCGACGGCAGAACAAAGTATGAGATTTGGTGCTGAAGTTTTTTGGTTAATTGATCACACAATTATCTGATAATAGTATCTATCGTCATTCGGATGCACTTTTTCTCAGAATAAGTCGATACAATTTGAGCTGTTCAATACAGCTCCGGATGGGAAACCATGAGACATCATGCTACCTACTGGACAAAAAGGTGATCAGCAGCTTTTATTCATACACAGTGTACTTTTTGTAGTATAATTCATATGAATGCACTTGTTCTAGTATTACAACAGTTTTTTCATAAGCTGTTAACGGAAGATAGTTGGACTAAGTAAAACTCTGCCAATTTTACACCATTTCACACGTAAGGTTTTTTTAAAAATAAATCTTCCAATCTTCGCAGTTATTTGTTCCAGACTCAATGATGTCAACAGAGTGATTGGGTCTTCTGGTTTACTTTTGGTTGTTTTTGAAAGGAAAATTTGATTCACATCAAACAGGCTGCTGACGTTATTCCCGCAAGCTGCGCATAGGAAGACGGATCCGTTGGGAATCGACGAAATCATAACGATTCAGCGAATAATCCCAGTTCATTCAACTGGCTGTTAATGTGCGTTTTATAAATTAACAGGAAGTTCTACTTAGTAAAACGAGACAGCTGGTGTCGTGCAGACGACAATCACAAGTTATCTGCATTTCATTGTATTACATTACTAATCTATGAGACATTCTGTTATCTGGACAGTTGTAACAACGACCCGCATAGCTGTTTCCTGAATTTCAGCGGATCATTCGTTACACCCACCAACACTCTGTTCTTCACCTGTCCCAAGTCTTCAGTCATAAGCACGTGCTACCCAAGTTGGCAAAGGGCTTCTTCAAAAATGGAAGATTTTTCTATCGTTCAGTTTACTTTAAGCATATTCGTCCCAGGTCCACAAACTTAATTTATTATGGTAGTTACATTACCTTTCAATTGTTTGTAATCTGGGAAAAAAATGTGGTTCAATAATGTCAAACAATACTTTAATCCTCACATATGATAGAACTGCTGGTTTTTATTGTTCTCGAACTAATGAGAACAGCTAAATTGATTCCTATGTAATGAACTCCTTTATCCAACAGTGTACGTGTTTTCTACAGAGATAAGAAGATTACTGGTATGCCGCACATATGACTAACACGTCTTCCCTACCGAAATGTCGTCTGGTAGAACTTTACAACTGATTACTAGATGACTGACAGTCAACGGTGTTATTATCAGCTTCACATCATTAACTAATTTTGCTGACGTACACCGTCTGTTTGTCGTCTAATTTTGTTATGTACAACTATTGATTTTAGTCAAAACTCCATGCAATTTATTTCTGTCTGAGAGTTGCCGGTTCTAATTAGCGATTTCCATTCATTGCCTCAACTCAAAACGTCCTCAGTCTAGTGTGAGTTCTCCAAAAAGCTAAAAAACTGCAAAAGAAAATCTATCAATTAATCGTGGAATTTAGTAGCTATGTTAATATTGTCAACATGTCACGTTCTTGTTTCATTGACTTGCTAAGGACTGGTTTACAAATTCATTTGATAAAGAGCATGAACCGATCGTTTTTTTAGGTGGCTTTTGCACAACAAATACTGTTGAAGAACAGCCCATTACGTGTTATAAAACCATTAGTAACCTAAGCGTAACCACTGCCATGATCAGGCCAACTGATTCAAAGCAGGAAACTCAAATTGAGCATAGTATGCATATGAAACCAGTCAATTGACATTCTTGGTCTGTGAAATGCTGTTGAATGTGCTTGCGATAGAATGAACGACTCGCAAACTTTTGACCATTTCTTATAGACATAGGGAAGCCAGAAGTGAATTCCGTCCAAATTTGACGCCATTTATTCAAGCCTACACTCAGCGACTGGTAGAGTTATTCATTTTATCCGTAAGGCTCTGAACTTTCGTTTGTGTCAGTTTAATTCAACAGTGCAGCAGGTTGATTTGTAAACTAGTCCCTTAATCACGAATTATTGGAAAACTCTTATTTATGTTATCAGAATCTCGTACACCAAGTAAATAGGTTTTCTGAATGTGTAACGGATTCTCAACAATCATCTACGCGATTAATATAGCGAGGGACTGATATCAAATCGTAACGATTGATATGCAGATATATTGTCTTAATTGAATCATTCAGTTCGTTGTGACAGAAAAACGTCACAGCAAATTAATAGCACCCATGAACTTTGGTACAGCAGTACTGCAAAGTGCCCTACATTCTCGACTACCTTGTAACACTGACAATTTTCCTTTAGTTGTGAAGTTTGCACAATTCACTGTTTGCGCATAACCTTTTCGAGAGAAACGCAAGGAAAATTTATCCGGAAACACTCGCACTGAGACGTCTGTGTTAATTTTTCAATGTTGACTGCTTCATCATAAGGCAGTCTATCTTACAACATTAGTCAGGGGATATGTATGCTGCTATCGTAAGCTTTAACATGTTCAGCGTACATTGTTTGAATACTCAAACCAAAGCAAGTGGATCGACTCATAAATTACTTATCGGAACAACTACTCACCGCTAATATAATTGCGAAGCCCAGTTAGTGCTCTGATGAATGTCAGATTTTTAAGATAGTCTCAATGTGAGAGACCATTCTGTGGTTTAGTTTGCTGGACATCAAATACACAATTGGTTGGATGCTCATTAAGAAATATCCAGGTTCCTGGCATAGATCCACATCTCAGTTTACAAAATACACACAACGAAGGAACACATGGTTTCTGTCGTTGTTGCAAATCCAGCTGAAACCGGAATATTTACAAGTGGACTGTTTCATACTTGATATATTTGCCATACTACTCACTAGTAAACTTAGTATCAGATAGTGTCAGAAAGTTGTCGACATGTTTTATTCCGGCTGCTATTCGCTGAACCCGACTGTCCTCAGTTAGAATAACCACTTTGAAAACTTATTGGTCTGAAATTCATTGTAACCTATAACTGATAAGATAAATCTGAATATCAACAAAAGTTGAAAATTGAAAATGATTTTGCAACTGTGCTGTTCCATAACTGATGATTGCTGGTGAGCGAATCGGAAACATAACTCACAAAATAAATATTGCTGAATAAAATATCGTAAAACGTTTATTCTGGTTAGCAAAAACAACGAGAAAATCGGTGATCTCATCCAATTCAGTTGATAGCTTCACTGCATATGACGGCCAGCGTGGTCAAGAAAAAGTTATATAGAGCAAATTGCGAACTTTTTCTGGCAGATATTATCTTATCAAGTTCTGAAGTTCCAAGCGTCAGCACAGAATTTGAGAGTAATTGGGGCAAGCGTAAAAAAACTATATGAAATAAGTAGCAACTACCTGGTATCAGTTGTGCTGATCAGTCAGTGCTGATGCGGATAGAAAAATAGGACGTTAACTACATCTCACCGATTCATCGGAATATCCCCCAGCCAACCTTTAAATCCGAACTTTTGACACCTACCAGGTTATCCCAGTTTTATAAAAATGAACTTGCAACATTTTACAATAGCTAGTGGTCCGATCAACTGATAATCATTGCTGTTATTAGCTTCATTGCATTGTTGATCAAAAATGTAGACGGATCATGTTTTAATTCATTCTTCTGTCCATGCTACGAGCTGGCTTCTTGGAGTTATCGGCTCAAACTAGCAGTGATCAAACTCAATAAGGCTAGTTATGAGCTTATTGTGAGTGAGTCAAACTTTTGTGATGTGGACTGAGATGAATGATATGCCATATTTCACTTCGAGTTAGCATTTTGGGTGAACGTATTACGTGACCATACTAATCTTGTTCCCATCTCGTTCTACACTAGTTCAAACATGGACGAAACAAGTTACAATCCAAATATTTTGTTGCAGTTAAAAAAACCTAATCAGGAACCGGCTTTATTCTCCAATAACAACAGATTTAACCTTAGTAGCATACTTTGTGGTCGGTTACAAGTGAAACGAGTTAACATTATTTGTTTGTCAACAAATGCGCTTTAGTCGAAGCATCTGCTATAACGGTAAACTGTTTATGGGAGAGAAATTACGCTCGAAGATGGTCTTCAAAAATTTGATGAATGAAGAAATGTAACTGGCAGAAAAAGATGTGAACTTTTGTCAAGTACTATATAGTCGAGAGAGTTGTCCATTATCGATCATTTCAGTTGGTCAGTACACAGTTAATTATCATTACGGATAAATGAACATGTTTGAAATGAACTTACAGCCACTGTGTTCAACAGCTATACTAAAAAGTTCCTACACATTCTCACATATAATTAAAATTTAATATGTGAACGAGTGCAATAGGTTAACGTTCAACCTACGTTTCACAGTAACACATTCTTTTCTTTGGATGAAAAAGCCTGTTCGTCTGGTTTACCGAATCACCACAATATTAAATGTCACTGGATTGAACGCCACGGAAGCAGTGATAACCATTTTGAAAATGATAGCTTTGTAGCCACCGGTGGAACACACTTTGCACTGTTAAGTGTAATTATACCTTTCACGTTGTCCGTATGATCAGGTTCCAGACAATCAATAGTTTGAAACTGAGTTTTGCCTGTTTGGTTAGATTGGCTGAACAGCGTAAAAGTTTCTTCGGCAGTCCATCACAACGTTCACTGCTCGTCATTTGGAACTGAACAGTCACCAACACAAGCAAGAAGTGTGGAAAAATACCGTCGACAATATGTAACAATTTTTTGATTAACCCCTTTCTGTACTCTGTTTCTTGTTTTCATTATTTTCTGTGCAAGCGTTTCTTTGCTATATACTATGTTGTTCCGGAGCGTTTTGCGCATCTGAAGCTGAACGACTTACTCAATATACTATCAAAAGGCCCACATACTTAACAGAAATGCACTTCCAGCATAGCTCTATGCGACAACCTATTGTTGACATGGGGATTTGTGAGCGACATTTGGTCAGCTTGAGTTATACGGAGAGTTTTACCAATCGTAGCACATAACATGTTTTTCACTTATTCACAATGTCACTAACTCATCAATTTGAGTTGTTGAGCTACTGGTTTCTAAGTCAAAAACTAGAACAGTCAGTCGCCAACAAATGTGTGGTATTTTTCCAAGTTGTTGTCGAAAAGCAGCTAAGCATCTTGTTTACCCTAATATTACTTACAACCGACAGTTATCAGGTTCGTTGATTTCCGTGACCACATCAAATAAGACGGATTGGATTTGACGTGCGACGATCTCTTTTGTTTTAATATACAACTTGATGTAACTATTCCTTGAGGTGCGTATACAAGTGAAAATTGACTGTCACCATTTATGTGTTCGTACTTGGAAATCAGATATCACAGTTTGTTATCGAGCATCTTGATTGACACGACAAATGAGAAGAAATCACAACTGACGTTGAATCGATGTACTTTTCTAGAAGATAAACAGAAACAGGTGGGTTCCTAGTGAAGTATAAACAGTTGAGAGAAAAGGATTGTGACCAAAAATATACTGTGTATTTCTGGCCAAATAGTTTTCTCTTGCTGATTAAAACTGAGCGATCAAATAGGTCAGTCTTTTTGTCTTGAGTTTCGCTTAAGCAACTAAACTTTTAGGCAGAACCCGCATTTTACAGCCGCCCACTTTGGGATATGTCTTGTGGCATATGAACCAGCATGCGGAGGAGGTAGGTGAGTTCATATGTACAAATTCCCAGCTCCCGACATGGCTTCATACCTCAGCAGGCATGTTGTTCATGTTGCTCATTTTCATTTCAGCTGAAGCCGAGATTTTTGGCATTTGGATTTTCATCAAATTGCAACACTGCTACAAGTAGCTAGGTTATGAATAACCAAAAGCAAGACTGTCTGTCAGGTGGACGTTTTGTTTAGTGTGTTGTAAACGTAAGAGTAAATCTCATTTTTTATTCGTTGAAAATCCAGTCGATATTTTTATATTGTTCCACTCACCTATATTCCTTTGAGAGTTACTACATTATGGATCTTTTTCCTTTTTGCTGCTTGGGGCTGTATGCACACAGTTCATTTCATAAATTTACACAATCGCAATATTCCGTTAAAATACAGTGCAGTTAGCAACGAAAAAGAAATAATTTTATTTAAGTTCCGTGGTGAAAGCTGAAGACGGAATCATACTTGTAAAATTGAAAAAAACCTTTATTGCATCTGAAAGTATTTCACGTTAAACCGTTAATGAACCCTACAATTAACGGCGTGTGACCGTTGACCTGCTTCGATGGTATCCCGCATATTCGATATATTGACCTGAACGATTCGGTTCGATTGATCAGGTGGTGTGACTGAATGGAATGCGCAGCGACCGCAGACTAACAGAATCTTTTTAATCCCTGAATATGAGTGCAGGGTCAAAATGTGATGGAAAGGAAGGCACATGACTCACAAAAGGTCATAAGGGTGCGTTGGTCTTGAGTTCCAAGTAATTTTGGGGCCCACAATGACGATAATTTTGAAGATAAATACGGAAATTTGCCCAAATAGACGCTTGATACCGTTAACCTCTAACTCTCTAAAAATCTCTTTACTAGCGACATTGGGCGCAGAGAGAACGCAGGGCTCGCGACGTCAGAAGTGAGATCGATTATCGATTCCTGCAATTAACTTGGTTTAAACGTCGACTGTACTTGTGAAGTCGAGGAAGGTGAAAAATGTGAATAACAATGACAACTATGAAATAAAAATTACTGTACAAAACACTACACTCTTGAACGCGTTCGGATAACTGTCTTGTTGTGCAGGCCACTTAGCTTGTTCCACAGGAACAAACAATACGATAAACACAAAAAAGGCGGCATCAACAGGCAATTTACCTTTAACCTGGAAGCGCAAGACTGGTGTGGAGGTAAACTGAACGCATAGTTGAGCTGTTAAATACTTTTTAACGGTTGCTACATTATGCTTCTTGGTTACGGTTTCAGCGACATCATCAACCTTGAAGGGCAAAGAAGTATAAACAGACTTTTTGTCTTCAGTTTGTGGTGTATCTATTCAAGCGCTTATTAGCATATCTTTATGAATAAATTGCTCCGGATAGCCATTTTCTATAAATGTATTAAATATAAACCGTATTTCATCTTCGGTGCTGTCTCTTGAGCCTATTTTCGTGGCCTTATCTACCAGACATCGGATTAGTTTTCTCTTCTGTCTTAGTGGCATGAAACTATTGAAGTTTGTATACTGGCCCGTCCAAGTTGCCTTACGATACACCTTCCATCGCATCGTGCCATCCTCGCGACGAGACCTGAGCACGTCTAGGAACGTCTAGGAACCTGTGGGTGATTCGGGTTCTAGGGTAAAGTGAATATTCTTATGCATAGAGGTGAAATGAGTCACTATCTCACTGAGGCTTCTAGATTCGTCTGCCACACAAATAATATCGTCTACGTAACGCTTGTAAAGGGTGACTGGTTTTATTTGATCAGCTGATGAACTACACTCTAGTTTTGCCATAAAGGCATCAGCTAACAATTGGCCTAGTGGTGACCCCATTGCTACCCCTTCATTTTGACGGTAAAACTTGCCGGGGAACTTAAACTGAAAGTTATACGTGCACCGATAAAGTAGCTGCTTTAGTTCTTCTACTGGTATTCCCACGTTGATATTATTACTTTCAGTACAATGTACGAGAAACGCAACCGTTACACTGAGTGGGATATTAGTGAAGAAAGATGTGACGTCAAGCGAGAATAAACGCCTGCCTAGTAGGTTCACCTGTTTCACTATTTCAGCAAATTCGAAGGAATCCGTCAAGCTATGAATGACTAGTTTTTTCCCTAACTGGCTCTAACAGCATAGCAAGCCAGTTTGCCTTTGCGGGATACGGAGAATTGCACATATTCAAAACCGGTCGTAGTGGTACACCGTTTTTATGTATATTGGGTAACCCGTAGGGTCTAGGAATGACAGTACCTACTGGTCTGATTCATTCAAAAGTGGCAGAATCTATCAGGCCCTTTTGCCTCATACATCTAAGTGTTTTTGTCAGAGATTTCACGATAACTGTTGTTTTGTCTTTTTCGCTTTGTACGCTAATAAATTTGGTTTTATCTTCCAACAGTAAGTAATCGGCTTTATCTAAAATGAAGAGTTCAGCGCCTTTGTCAGAACTGAATATTGTTATATTCTCATTTTGTCTGAAGAACTTCAATGAAGCCAAGTGTTTTCTCTTCAGTAGGTGTTTACTCATTGGGTTTCTGGTCAGATACTGATAACACGACTTAACTAAGGTTACTTTAAACATCTCAGTATTAACAGCTTACGACGGTTGAAGATCACTTAGTTGGTCACAAAAGTTTTCAAAGTCTCATTACTTAAATCTTTTCTTAGGACAAAATAATTCTGCCTCCAGTGATACTACTTCGAGAGCAGCTTTATTCAGGAGCAAGAAAGAAAAATTATTCACTTATCGTGGAGGAGTTCTCGGAAATCCAACCTCGGGATTGATTGAGTCGAAGTACTTTCGCAGTTTTAATGTCTTCTCTTCTGGTCTCTCAGTCATAATCTAATGAATGTAATTCTCGAACTCATCTACTTCACTAGGTGCTACCTGTGTCAGTATATTCTTGGCGACTGTCCATTTGTGGTCCAGGTCAAGTACTCTACTCAGACAGGTGTTCTCTTCGTTTAGAGCCAGGCGCTGAAGTTAAGTTCCCTTAACGTTAATGCGATTTGGTCTAAAGATGGTCCAATATTGTTTTGGAAATTATATATGATCTATGCATTGTTCCAGAAACCCGATGAACATACTAAGGTTTTTCAGTACGGTGGGATATTTACTTTGTTTTACTACTTCGAATATGTTGTGAAAAGAAACGCTTAGCAGGCGAGCTCGTTTTCAATGTTGAACTCTCGATGCTTGCCACGGTACTGAAATTCATGATTTCGAATGTGTCAGTCTACCCATTGTTGGTTAGGAATGTGAGTAATGTTGCAGAATACGGGTTATAGAATTAGGTTGTGCGTGCAAGCATCTCCCACAAAGTACTTTTAACGAACTTGAACACTCAATTTTACCTGAAGAGCTGACAACGACCTGCGTACGAACATATAGCTTTTCATCACTATATGCTTGAATTACGTAAGGCCATTTATCTTGTCTATCATCTACAAGGTTAAGTGAATTTGCCTGTGTTAGTGCGTAGTCACAACTCGTAAACATGTATAGATTATGATTACAAAATCAACAGAAATGCAAACATTGCGCAATGTGAACGATTCGGTTTAGCTTGTCAGCCGTTGCTGTCACCAGTGAGAATAGATAACAGAACAGAATTGCAAAATCCAAGTAATCAGGGCGGAGTTAAGATTGATATGTTATTACCGAATTGATTGGATGGGGGGAATCTTGCATTGTGAACATACAGCACTGGTTGTCTTGTTTGATATGTATGGATTCACCAGTAGCCTGCCATTTTGTTACAACGTGCTGTAACAGCATACTGAACAGGATGATGTGTTTTTCATTGTGACCTGTTCTGGTGATGCCTTGACATCTGATTACATCGAGTTAAGTGCTTTGGCTGCTCGTTTGAATACCGATTCGTATAGCTGGTTCACTTGTCATTTGGAAGGGGGTTGGTTGATCACTGGCTAACCCAGGTACCTGTCAAACCAGCCGATGTAACTGTTACTGAAACTACAAATTAACTTATAAACGACACATGAGAGAATATTCAGACATTTCATGTTTTTAGCTCTCCGAGTAGATAGTAAATGCCGTTTCAGATCATATCAAATGACAAACTACAGTCGACAGGCTATCTTCTGTATATTGTTGTTTGATGAACATACCTTTTCTGAGCTGTACAACATTGAGATCATTCAGACTTTATTTTGATATTACCGGATGCACATTTCTTCGGTAATGTTTTAGCGGCAATCTAGTTTCCAAGGACTACTGTCTCAGCGCTAGACGGTCATCTACATGTATTCAGTCAACGTTCCAACCAGGTCATGTTGACGTACCGTGAGGCAAAATTAAATGGCTCTGAGGTGAATGGAACTGTGAAGCATGTTGTCCTGACGCTTGCAAAAGTAGGACTATTTAGAATATTGCTCTCACAGGTACTGAGATTATAGGGTTAAACGTCAAAAAAGGGGGTATGGTCGTTAGAATAAAACTTTTGCTGACATCCCGTTTAATACGGAACTTGACCAGACAAAGTCTGCTCCCCGGTGTTGTGGCGTGTAGCAAACGAGACAGCAGTTGTTCTGTGCTAATATATCAAAATATATGCCGCCCACACCATTTAGTAGGCAGCTGAGGAAATAAACCATCGAAATAACATTTTACAAATGGGTTGTCGGTTAAGTGGATTTGATCAAGAGAATACATTTTTTCATGTGTATATGTTTTTCAACAAATGAGTAAAGTATATTATATGAATATTAGTTAACTTTACAAACCCATCGAACAAGATGTTACTAAGATGTTGTTAGACATGCGGACTTACGCAATACCTAGTAAAGTTGACGGCTGAGGAACTGCTGTTGCAATACACTATGCATTTATTTGAAAAGATCCTACTTAATGGGATAGTACCAACTGGCTTAAATCACGTAGACTTTGTTAGTTAATGCATGTGATAAAATCGCCTAATCCGCTATTTTTTTGGATTTTCATTCGACTCGTTGCTTAACAGAAGACAAAGTGAAAAAACGAGCTGACCAAAACAACCGAGAAAGAGTTTTGATGGTGACGCCGTAAGAGTTTGTTAGTTAAGTTGCGATATTATACTGTAAGCTTTTCGCATAACGTGGTTGAGTTCGCGAATAATAAAAAACGGCGCTTATATAAACCCACAGAATTATGCTGCATTTATACAGCATTTCACTTTTTTCACAACCGGCAAAATGCAAAGAATCTCGTCTGCAGAAGAATAGCTAATTCGAAGTTGATTGACAGTTCAGATTTTGAAATTTTGTTTGCTTGGCTACAGTTGAACTATATGCCACATTGACGGAACAAGTTACGTACATTAAGATGGATTTCAAGAATTACAGTGGTTATTTTTACTACATATTAATTTTTCTCCAATGATTTATGACGATAAGCCTTTGGTTTAAAACGTAACATAATCGATTTCATCTGTTTCAAACTTGTTGCCTGGTGACAAATTTAATACACACATTTCTTGTTTAGTTACGTTGTGATGTTTTTATGAATGTCTTGTTTGCTTTCTTAAGTAACAGACTTTTACCTCAACGAAACTTCTAGTTACTCTCTCCCCGTGTCGTAGTATATATGACTGTACGAGTATAAGAAACCTAACGGTTCACCACCATCAATCAACTGTTCATGTTCGTTGTATAGTATTCATTTATTGTCCTGGGTAATAAATTATTCAGAAACTAGATTTTGTCCGTCCTTATGGGTACCAGTGATGAATAGACCTCTACTACTGCAAAGTATTATTCAGCGAATGTCGGTAAATAATTCTTCATCTGCCTCTTTCATTATTTAAACCCTCACATTGCATCCAGAATTTGATATACTAGATGAAACTATTATTCAATTCTTGCGTACTACCAATCACCATCGCTTTTGCTTGTTTATCATGTATGGTAAATTTTATTCTTCTTGTAGTACATTTCCAAACTTTGTCTTTTGATTAGAAATTCTTGGAAAATTGCTAAAGTTTTGTACTCAACTCCTCTGAAGTTCTACAACGTCAATCAAACGCCCTGATTTCAACTAGCGATAAAGTGATACGTAAGTTCGTCAAATTTAAGCGGTTTTAGTTTATTCTAAACTGTTGAAATAATTTATGTGCAACAATGACAATTAAGAGGCAGCATAAAACAACCGTCAATTAGCTCCGTATGTTGTTGACCCCAAAATTGATCAGTTGTCTTTCTAAATATGCTCGAACCTTCCATGCAACCCGAACGGTGTTCTTGCAGATTAATATTAAGCTATGGAAAACTTGAATAAAACAAGCATTTTATTTGCTTACATTTCAGAGTTAAAAATTAGTTGCTGCCAAAACAGGTTTCTATATATGACTAGTTATTAACTGCAGTCATTAATCATTGTTAAAGTCATTTTCTATTTTTCCGGAGGACTCTATTATGATTAATTATTTATTTGATACTAGGCATGCAAAAAATTTCTTTTCATTAAGCAAAGGATAATTGGGAAAAGCATTTGTATAAAAAAAGTTAAATGTGGCCACAAGAAGAAAATGGATTTCCTTCTTTAATAGTATGGGAATAACAAACAAATTGGCTATGAAGCACAGTGACAAACAAATCAAGCAAAATCATACCAGAATAAAAATAGGCTTTCATGTTTTGTTCACTCTACATGTTGTTTCTACTCAGTGATTTGTAAATGTCGGAAAATTGTGAGTAACAAAATTTAAGTAAATCCAGAAACAAAAACATTGTTTGCAAGGGTGATCAATACATCCAAGAGAAATTTCAGGAAATTTGTGAAATGTTAGCCTTTTTAAGGAAACCTTGTTACAAAAGGTGTTAAATCTGGTGTCACATGACTGATTTATACAGTGTTGTTTTGATTAGTCAACCATTTGTTCCAATCCTGTCGTAACTTACCAGATTGGTTGACTTAAATATGAATGGTTCCTTTAAGACGAAGAATCATTAAAGGGATGTTTACGTCTTGATCAATGCTCACTGCATACACTTTAACCGGTCTACTCAACTCGATTCTTCGGATATAAGTGTCCAAACGGAACTGTGAGTTGTTTTAAGGAGAAAATTAATTCCATCGGAACACCAAGCCCTTGAATTGGGATTGAAACGAATTTGCATAGCGAGGTAAACAAGAAAAGAGCCAAAACATTTAGTCTCAGATAATTATTCGGTACTGGTTCGGTAAGGCCGAGGCTCTCAAACTACTCTTATTATTGCAATCTCATGTGTATCGACTGAATGTTCAATCAACCGAAGTACATAAAACAAGCTGTCTGGTTAGAATCGGTAGATGACTTGGTCGATATCTGTTTTGCTTGCGAGTTCACAGCAGTCATGTTTGCTCTGTACGGTAAACTGGTAACCAAATCGCTCAGCTTTTATACCGGGGTTGTAAGATCTTGCAGCTCAAACCAATGACAATGCGATTCAAGAAGACCAAATCATTCTGCACAACTGACCTGTTAACAGCCGACGAATCAACCAGTATTCTGTTACACCACATTAAAGGAACATTCTTATAATCTGTGACTTACTCATCAACATTCCTCTCCACCTCTACTTTTCCATGTTACAATGTGTGATGAACGCTTGACGCAACAATCCACCTTCCACACTCTAACTGACAGCTGATTTCGTGTTTCTGATGGTTAGCAGGCTAAGTTTGATGATATTGTGCCAGACCGGATGTAAAAGTGGCTGAATAGATGAAGCATATCTAACGGTGTTCGTGTAATAGGTTGCTACGGAGACGTGAGCGGTACACACAATAACGAATTGCTTCACTCCCTCTGGATGAGTGACTACTTGGTCAGTACGTAAACAGAAACTGTGTGCCCTTGATGTCATGTACAAACAAACTAGCTGATACTATCTGTAAAGAACGAATGTTTGCCTAACAGTGGAACAGACTACGATACTTATGAAGTTTGGTGTTTACATTGATGCTGTTCATATGGTCACCTGTTCACACTGATTAAAACAGACAATACTGGAATCAGAAATGGCTTTCGTTAATATTTCTTCTATATGCCTAGAACTTACTAAAGTAGGTCAAGTAATCTGATTTATAGATTAAACCTGAACAACCGATACGTCCAACCACAGAAGCCAAGTGGATGAGAGAATGCAAGTAACTACATACTCAGCGTTCGTCTGGCTGTAGTAGTAACAGCGGCCAGATAGATTGGAGGGTGGGCACACATCCTCACATGGCCCTACTAAAGGGAACAATGAGTCATTGACGAACGTATGCAATGCGTGTTTATATGCGCATAGCAATACTCATACCCATTGAAGGCAGGCAGATATAGTGTCACTTTATGTGTAACTTATATTTCGGGTGTCGTTTATTAAGTGTTTAAAGAAGCTGACCATAAGTTGAACATTATTTCAGACAAACTGAGTTTTACTAATCCATCGAATATGTCGCGTTTTCTCTGGTGATTGGATCATAACAATGCAAAATGTAACTTTAAGAGAATTTTGTTCGTCAAATACATTATGAACTACTTTCTTGTACTGTGAGTAACGAAATCAACAACTCACGAGTAGCAGATACTGTTGTGTTAATTTTGAGTTTGAAGAATCCCTTACGGCATTTTCAAATTGTATGATCTTTCTTTTTCTAGAAAGACAATATATGCTCACTGACGGAAAAAGGGTGTATCAAGAAATATATTTTCATGACTGACAATACAGAAAACCCGCCGATCGGAGAACTCACTTGATAATCAGGGTGTACAACAAGTTCAGCATAGAGTCTAACGCTCAAACTGATGCCTTATTTTGTTAAGCACACATGAAATGGTAGCAGTCATTTACAAATTTTCGCTTGATTTGTGCCTTGTATGTCACAGTGATTCGAAATACAAAACAACTCGGCCAAGGCGAAAAGGCTATACTGTGCCCAAAAAATGGTTGTGTTATGCATCGTCCCGTGTAAAATGGTGATTGTGTGATTAAATTCCGTCCAAATTCTAAAACTTCGAAGATTTTAATAAACACTTTGTGAATAAACCATACCAACACTTTCCTCACATGTTTGCTTGTAAGTGAACTCTTAAGGTTTCAAGGAGAACATCACTCATACGACGTAGACATAACTATGGTTGACAAAAGTAACCCTGAAATCGAACACAATAAACAGTGTAATGGGAGAACTCGTACGTTTCAGCTGGACGGATGTTATTGAGGACAAACTGCTGAATGTCTTGGGGTTAGTAACGTAGTTAGGACAGAGCTGAAATTTAATTTCCCAAAAGCACTTGGTGAGCACAAGAAGGTTGAAATAAGAATTGCAAGCCCGTAGACTGGTGGATTTGAACAAGTGGTTGCGTGAAAAGGTTTTAAGATTTCGTGTGAATAATATGCCCGTTGGTTGTGCATAAGAATAAGCCTTGTGTGGAATCAGCACTACAAACTTCGAAGAAAACTAAACATCAGCAGCGGTCTCATGGAACAAGGTGAACGACACCCTGGTGAGTGAAAACAAAGTGTATTCTCGTGGGTCCATCTGAACAACCTGAAACCGATTGACATACTTGAGTTAACTGACTACTGTCACAGGTTATATAGATAATTTGGCACTCCAAGTTGTTCTAATCAACAGATATTTCATTCAAAGTGTTCTGAGAAGTGAGTATTGTTTTGATTATAAGAGCACTAAGCAAAAACCTACACCTCGTTATTTTCTCGCTGTGTTATAAAAAAACTAGATTGGGTGCAGTAACCCACGCTACTAGTTCTAAGGGAGAGGTGATCTGAAAACCTTTCACCTATTGATTGGAAGCCACGGAGTTTAGCCAATTCATTCAAAGGCAACTGAGAACGCAGCGGATAGCATATCTATTAGTTCATATAAGATTTGAATAACATTGGTAAGTTTTTCTATAGTTATCAAGTTCAACCTCAGGTTGGTCAACAGCTTTGAACTTGGTAGTAGAAATTTAAAGTGAAACAAATAAAAAAACTTAAGTGATATTACTCAGAAGAAAGAGGACATTGGGATGAACAGAATACAGAAAAGTTTGGACAAATATGCGAAAACAAAGATGCAATCACAATATGAAGGTTTACGTTACAGATATGCTACTCAACTTTTGTCCCAGCAAAATACAAACATTAGGTGATTCATCTGGGTAAGGTCGACAATATATATTACGTGAATATTGTCCTCACGTGTTGTACGGATTGCGTTGGCTTTCTTGATTCCTATGATAACAATGTTAAGGAGCTTGATACACTTCTATTCTATCCATAGTCCCATCAAGAGAACAACATGACAAACGTGGCTTTGACATCTGCTCACCTGAGAAATGCGTGTCTGTTGGGCAAACTGTTACGAACTGATTTGTTTCGTAGTCTGGCAAAGTACTCCGGAGTTTTCGTCTGGATGGACTACAAATGACTTACATCCCTTGTGAATGGTTAACAAGAGGTTGATGTAAACCGAACACTGGTGACGGTAGGCTGGAAATATGAAGGAACTTTTTGTGCGTGTGGCTTTGGATTCCGTGATTGAATCACAGTTGTTCCGACTGTTGTGAGCTAATGGTATTTGGCTGTCGTATACAGGTTGAGCTGTGTTTATCTGCTAACTTTAAACAACTCGGATAGACGGGCGACAAATCAGCTTGTTATCGACGTTCCTACTGCACTTTTGGCGCAGATTTTGGTAAATAGGTTGAGCAGTTCAACCCCTGTATTGGCCGTCAAAAGTTATATGCTACGTCACACAATGAAACCAGGCGTTGATGCACTCTACAAAACACAACATGCCGCCGCGAGTCGACTGCTTGGGGTGCACTGACAACTAGACTACCATAGCCTGCATTTGGAGTCTTGAAGATAGTAAAGCGGGCAAATATTCCACGTTTACTTCAGCACATTGCTGATATTCACGAAAGTTCTTTCGAATGAGTCCGCTGTCCAAAATTGCTTGTACAATTAAAGGTCGTTTGTTGACATCTGCACTCCACCAGCAGCTCTGGCAATGTTAAACTTCCAAAACAAGTGTCGTAAACAAGGGTTGTGTTGTCTCTGCAGAGATCCCGCTAACAGCCTTGAATTATTGCCATTCTTTTCTTTACTGCTGCTATAGGAGGCCTGTTACAAACTCAATACCACCTTCCTCAGAGGTGCAACTGATTGCACGCGACGGATGCCTGGCTTTGTCCAAACGACTCATTTCTTAACTTATTCCTCAAGGTCGTTCAATCAGAACCTTTTGACCGTTATTTAACGCACTCAGAGGTTTGACGCACTTTTTGTTTCGTGCGCTTTCGAGTGCCGCCGCATGGGCTGAAGCCCACCTCGCGATTCTCTTTTTCTTCATGGTTGTTGCCACTGGTCCCGAACTAGGCCGAAGCTATCTAATTAACATATTTCCAAACATTGCTGGAAGCATACGGTTTGTTTGCGAACCCCACTGTGTTCTTTAGTTTGATTCCTGTTGGGACTACGTTTTGACTGCTCTTCAGGAAAGACTTTTTAAAGTGTTTGTGGATGAGGGTCTAGCGCATACTTATTTGTCAACATGACAAGCCTGAACAGGACGAAAAAAAGATTAGCTTAACACGATCTATGCTCGAGCAGATTTCGTTGCATCATCATGGATGTTTACCGCAGACATGATGAAATGTACAAAATTTTGAACTACAAAACAATCACAATAGATTAATGTTCAAAACCATTTCGGTTGCTACTACGGCAGCATTAACGTCACGGGCACTTTTTTTGTACACACAAAATGCGGTGATGATGGCTGATCGCAGTGACCCTGTCATATCGTGGTAAACGTTTGTTCCGAGTTGAGAACAGAAGATGAAATGGCTTTGTTGAGTCAATCACATTTTCTGTCGTCAGTTGAGACTTGGCAATCGATTACGCTTGCTTCTTCCGGGTGTTTGCTATCAAGTTGGCTGATTGATGATAAAAGGTTGGAAGAACAGCTATTGCTAACAAAGCATATGTTGGAACTATGGGATGCTTGTTAGGTCTATAGACCGCTGGAGTTTTAATGGAGAAGTTCAATAAATAGAAGCAAGAATGATAAGTAAATTGCACAGACTTCTGCTTCCCTGATTAGAAGTTAACGTTTTCATTGTGGGGAGTTCACTGGATATATTCACGATTTGTGGGTTGTTAAATTAAGCTCTTGTTGTTCACTAAATTACGTCAGAGACTGAATTGAACGTCATCGATTACTTTATTCATGTAAACTAATTTAGACAATCTGGCGGTCAGCTGAATTATGCAATGGTTACCAAAGGCCAAGGTGGAACGGACAACAAGCTGATATTTACAAATTTGCGTCGCCCAAATCTAAACGGAACTCATTCCATTTATTTGCGGTACGGAAAGACAAATCCGTTCAAATAACACTATCGATTTGTAGTTAAAACTGTTAGCAAAAATACGTTGAAAATACGCCTATCAAGTTGAATTCATCGTTATGGCGTCAAATTGCGATAACGGAGAAGGTCCGTTTATCACTCTTTCACAGACACAGAACACCTAAATTTCTGCCTAAACCGTGTACTTTGCATAACCATCCTTCTAGCTGCACTACGTTGCGAGTTTATTGTATACCAGGACAGCTCGACAGCATTAACTCACAACGGTCGAAACAACTGTGATTCAATCACGGAATCCAAAGCCACACGCACAAAAAGTTCCTTCATATTTCCAGCCTACCGTCACCAGTGTTCGGTTTATATCAACCTCTTGCTAACCATTCACAAGGGATGTAAGTCATTTGTAGTCCATCCAGACGAAAACTCCAGACTACGCAGCGAATCAGTTCATAACAGTTTGCCCAACAGACACGCATTTCTCAGGTGAGCAGATGTCAAACCCACGTTTTTCATATTGTTTTATTGATGGAGCTATGAATAGAATAGGAGTGTATCAAGCAGTTTGACAACATTATCTGCTGAACCAGTTGTCCTAGGAAGCAAAGCGAGAAAATTTTCTCATAAAAATAGCCACAAGCTTCCTTATTAGTTAGTACTGTCGTTCATGCCAAAGATTTAATCGTAGTGTAGTGTTGAAGCAGGCTGCTTCTGATCCAGTTATGAACACAACAGTATTTCAAGTTGTGTATTTACAGCTTTGTAGAATAAGAGACCTGATGTGCACAAGGCTGAAAAGACCTAAGAGGCGTATTTGCTAAGTTATGATAAACCCGCTATCACTTGTTTTGAAACCTCGAACATAATCGCCCTTGTTTCGTGTTCCTTTCTTTTACGTATAATCAGCTAGTTGTTCTTAGTTAGGTTGGAACTGTTATCGTCAGTCATGTATTATCTATAAAATGTACACTTTGACTTTACTGCTTCGAATTATCGAAATTCTGGTGCACTGACATATCAGGTTCAACTGTTTTGAGTTTGTATCGAGATACTAAGCAGGCGGTGATAGTGTCGGTTGGACATTTAACTATATTCAGTACATTTTTCTTCCAGTAATTAGTCGTTCCATGTTGACGCTATAATTAATGGTAAGAATGTTTTGGAGAATCTCGAGAGTCCGTCTATCCAAACAGAGCCTCTAGGGACGAGTTAATGCAGATGTGTGATACCACTTGTTGTCTGATCGATGTCTGCATCGACGGTCCTCACTGTGGCCACCTGCTGCCCAAAAGTAACCGACGATATGCTGCTAATGATTACGTTTATTGGAATACAATGCATTAGGTTTATTGCTGACATTAAGTGAAGACTGAAAATAGTTAGTGAATATGTTTTGAATGCCTTGAAAATGTCCCCACACCTCCAAGGCGTTCCCGAGTACAGTTTCTTAGTTACCTTATTGAACGTGCAATGTATACAGTCAGGTCGACTATCTGTTTAACACGTCATATCCAGCATATAACCAGTCCCGATCTTTATGAACTGTAAAAACAGCCACGTTTAATCAGTCAACGCCAGGCACAATATCTAACACGGATCACTTGACGCAGCGTCCAATGAAGACCGTTCGGCACAGGGTCTGATAAGGACATAACAACATCTGGAACGGAACGCCCGATATGGCCAACGGTTCCAACTCTGTCAACACCATTATCGTTGGTGCCATCAACAATTTACCTGTTTCATTGTTTACGTTGCTGTCTGTCACGAAGATTGCCACAACACCCACTCAGATGATGCCACACACTTCTATGCGATACATCAACAGGATTCACCAATCGTTGGTTGCGATCATACTGAACAACACATCCTACCTGAATAGCGCCACAAGAGCTAGAAAATTCACGTTCCTAGGAAGAAGACTTTCAACTTCAAGAAGTGTACACCCCTAACCGCCAAACGAATTACAAGTCCAGGACGGCACTCACACCAACCGACTTGTCCGTTATACCCACTCAAGGTTCGCATTGTGCACGTTAGTGATTTGGAAAAGTCGAAATCTGTCCTACCGCGCTATCTGGATTTTAATGTCTCGAAGTATATTCGGTATACTGCTATTTACGTGTGATATATGTAGATTCGAAATCACCCGCAGTTGATCGCAGCTGTCGCATTCCTACAAACATTTCAGTTGGCCCCTTTCGAACGGCAGAAACACTAGACTCGAGTTTCACTCTCATTAAAGCTGGTCACTAGTGCATAACCTTGCCACGGCCGGGACTGGAACTCCGGCCAAGCTTTCATGAGGCAGTCGTGTTGAAAACTGCACCATTGACCTCACACTGAATATGAACAAATTATCAAATATGAACCCTCAATCACTTCCACTTGTGAGTACTGATCAGGTTGCACAATCACTTTGAGATGAAACATAGTAGCTGTCCTGTTAACTCTCGTCGATGACCCCTTGACTAGGGCTTTTTACCAAGCTGAAATCACAGAATCCATTAAGTTGTTGAGTAGTATTTCGATTCTGGATGTTGCGACAGCTGCATTAAGAGCAAGACTCAATTCTGGTGTTTATCTTCGAAAGCGGACGGATTGGAAAGTCTGCGGGAATGCGACCGCTGCAACCAATAATGGATGATATTCAATCTGTATGAAAAACAATATTCTCTGCAATTAACTTGTAATACACATATATTTTTATTGGCGTTATTTACTATCATAGTGTAAGTAGCGTTTGCATCAATACCGATGCTTTGTTATCTTCTATCTTCACAACACTTCTATAGCCCACTTTTGTCCCTTTGTCGGCAAACAGGATGTGTGCTGGGCCTGATATAGTGCGTTAAGTGGCTAGCCAATTTCTGTTATCGGATAGAATGTCATCATATGTTAATTCTTTATAAATGCATGGTTAAACTATGATACAGTTTTATTTATCACAGTCAGTAACCCCCCCCCCAGTGAAGGATATTGAACCGAAGAAAATTTTACAATCCCCCAGACGATACCATATTCGCCGACTGACCCATCATGCTCAATATGCTGTGATGAAAAACTGATCGGCCTTTCGGAAATTCAAAGTGGACAAGGAAAACACCATTTTATGAAATTAAAAACAGTTTGATTTTGTTGGAATCAATGGGGAGTCCTAAGATCCACTAATTCCATTGGTTTTACTAGACATAATGGCAGCAGGAATCAATAATCATTGTCGGTTTGGCGGTGAGTGATAAACTTAGCGTGAAAGTAGGTTTTATTCAACCAACCGTTCACTATATCTTGTACTATTTAAGTTTGGCACACCCAATATGAGAAGCGATATCTAAATTGGTCGTACTCTATAATACTTTGCAACCCATTTTCATCCTGGTTTTCCTATAAATTTTTCTGTCCGTGAAGTTAAGCCGAAGTCTAATAGGATAACAAAGGTGTGATTTTTCAGAAACAAAATTATATAAGTGATATCTGTTGCAACTTGCGTGGAATGGATTCTTTTTGAATTCCCAGCAATAAACACGAGTACTATCCAAATCTAAATAAATACGTAGTGAGCCGTTGAAAAGATTTATGGATTAGTATTTATCCCACAAAACGTGGTTGATTATTTCATCATGTTAAAAATGGAAATACCATGGTTGCATATGAATGTTTGCAGAGCTATTAACATACACTGTGGTTACTGTCAACACTGGAAGAATTAAACTGGATTGTTCCATCAAATTTGGGTTACTACCTCGGTTAATTCTTGAACTATCAGACGTTCAAGTGTTTGCATGTGTAAGGCAATTCAAACGGTAGTTTCGTACGAGTTACCTAGTGTTTACAATACCTAAAATCTGACATCAGGATTGGAATTTTCAAGACGACTGACATTGGAAACCAAGTTGACATCTTGTTAGGTATTAAAGCTACCTCTGTTTGCCCCGGGTCGTGGAAATTTCAAGAAATTTTCGAAATAAGGTTTTTTTGTTTGAAACCAGAAATAGATATACATGAATGCAGACCTTTTTTAATCGTGCACTTTCAGATTACAGTAGTTCATTTGTTTAATCGTTCAGTTTATATTTTAATAAAATGTAGTCGGAAAAATGAACGAATTCCACTGGTTTTGTTTTTGCACAATCCTATCGACAAAATACAACACATGATAGTCAAACTGTACTGAAATGACATAATGATCTCGTGTTTTTGTAACCATTCATTTTTTTATTGATGGAATGTGGTTTTGTTTTGATAGTGTCAAATAGACTCCATCGACTGTGGAATGTCAATATGTTTGTCCGGACGGAGTGTTACGAAGTTTACACAAATGGAACTGGTATCAAATATGAGACGCATATTTTTATAAAGAGTGTCTTCAAAAAATAACAAGTTAATCATTGAAGATACATAAATTTTTCCAAATATCGTTACAAACTATCGATCTTATTGTGCTGTAAATAAAGTTATCACAAGTGTAAAAACGATGAGTATTACATTAGTTCATATTTTGATGGATTTTAAATGTGTTTACGGCAACGCAAGTTCCAAATGAATATTCCGAATCATCTGCAAATATACATGCCTTCCAGCCATCAGTACGAGTACTTGGGTATATGGACAATACGGTGTTCTGAAATGAAGAGTGAAATACAACGCCATTTGAAGTTTCGGAAAATGCGAATGTGTGGACAACTTCAACCATGCTAATAATGTTTTCGATATAGCGATAGAAACAGACTGGCTGTCTAATTTGATGGGCGGGTGAATTATTGAAAACAAAATTGTTTATTCCTCAGCATGGCTTCTCAATTTATTTGGCAGAGCAATTGCAGCATCTGACTATTCTGTGATTGTCACTGGTTTGTACGGAGCCAAATTCTGCATCCTAAATATTTCTGCACCAAGTTAACAGTTCTGACGAATAGCTTATTCCTGACACAATTTTGACAGTAAAAATATGTTAGATTCCAAAGTGGACAGTTTCAGATATCCTGCTTGAAAATCACCTCGATGGTTTGTTTCGTGAATTCTTTATGACAAACTGAGACGGATGATTAACAGGGAACAAATAGGATATTTTTGCATAGTCAGCATAGCTTTGTATCGCTGCTGGTAGACCACTGGTAGCAGGTGATCACATTGTTTCTGGCCGGAACCTAAATTTCTTACTAGTAGACTCCTTGCGAAACATCTCATTCAAATAAGTTTCTGAAAATAAATATGGAAATAGATTAATGACTGATAACGCTAGCCACATCTTTTGGAATACATACCGCATGGAATCCAGAATTACGAACTTTATAATCAACGGTTAAGAGAAAACAGGCGAGACAAGCCGGTACGTAAAGACAGACTAACATAATCGTCAACATCTTGTTGTGTTGTATGCACATAAGTGGATATTCACATCCAGTACTGTTACTAACTCAATAACTACGACAGTATAGCATCATTGGTTTGTGTGTTATTCTACGGTGTTAATGGCGCAGTTGATTGACCTTTGACCGATCACCCGCCAGTAGTACACTTAGATTTGGAAAAACAGACTTGTCTGCATCTACACATTTAACTGATCACCCTATCTATATCAACACGCTATGTACTGTTTTCGAATTTATTGAGATAAGCGCCTAAAAGAATTTTCTGTGAGCTGATAAGAGTCGTACAAGGTGCCATACTCATTAGATATTGTGATCGAGCGTCAAGTAAGCTTCTTCGTGAGCAAAATTGCGAAGATATTTTTTCACAGTATTTGTCAATTTCTATAGGCAACATGATGAATACTGAAATATCTTACAATGTATTGGAATGTGCCGATTAAAACAGTCACGGGTAACAAATCGCAGTGTTTCACTCACCTAACACAGCGATGAAACTCCGTTCATATTTGATATTAATGGGATACGTGGAATGTTGTTTTCTTGTTGTAGAAATCCGCAACCATAAGGACTGGCATTTGCCAAGTCAGCTAGGGACAATGAGATTGACATAACCGTTTGGTTGTGTACTGGTAACCCGTACGACTGCGGTAAACTGGCCAGTTGCATTGCTGACGCCAGGTTATTTTCCGCTGAAAGGCCGAGGGCTACATTCACATTTTCCATGGACAAAGGTAGATGGTTAGCCAGTTGACAGGGCGCCAAACTGGCCATAATAGGGTAGGATGGATAGAACGATCGGTCAGTAAAAGGCTTGACGGGCATCACACCAGGATGTAAGGCAGGCAGCCCGTGAAGTGGAATGGATAGGCTTTCGGGCAACATTGAGCTGCTAATGTCACAAGGCAACTGACCGGAAGGTTGGCCGGAACTTGGCAAAATAGCAGCGTTCAGATCAAACTTTGGATAGTATGGACTAGATGAGAATAAATAAGAAACAAAGTAAGTGACTAGAAAATAAACCTTACTTTCCGAAAGTCACTCGTCAACAGAGTTAACGTGGAGGTTCAGAGTCTGTCAGATAATCTCAGGTCACAGTTCTTTGTGATTTACTGAACTCTAATTGACAATTATTCAGAGAACAGAGCCGTAAATAAATGACCTTGACAGCACTTTCAGTGATTATTATTCAGACCTATCTACTCAGCAGTAAGGAAGACGTCATACAAACCACGGTAACCTCACAGGGACGATTGCATGAATTCGACTCCCAGCCAGGTTGAAGATATGCACTACCGATGATCGCGGGCAAAGTGAAACCTGATGAACTTTGTATTCTGAATTATAACAAATAAATATATCACATTAAGTGTATGAGCTTCATTGTATCTGCGCCTGTATGTAAATGACGGATTCTAACTTAGGGTTCGTCGACAATCTTTTATCTGTTCCCACAAGGTGCAATACATCCTCTCAATGAATGAAAGTTCGGTGCTTATAATGAAATAAGAGTATTGAACTGTCCTTAAAAAAGTGGTGACTAATGTCAGCATAATTACATCTGACACCCCCTTTGCGCTTTATCTTCATTGAATAACTGACTGAATCCACAATAACCTTTTAGAAACGATTCACTTTCCCCGTATTTTTTTGACTGAAGATTACCTTGTCAGATAAGCATTTTACGCAAATTACTTAATTTACGAACTTGCTACCACAGCGATCTGTCTTAACTGCTCTTAAGCAAGGAACATGAAAATCGGCTATTTTAGCCTGTTTCTTGTTCTGGGATAGAAGCAAATCTTTTTGTTTAGTAAACCTAAGGCGATTTGCTACAAAGAGGAAAACGCTTACTAATGAAATATTTCACAACCAATCATGTTTTGCTTAGTTAGACCTCATTTTCTTAATGTATTTTCAAATAAAATTGAGGTTACCCTCTTGAACTGCAGTTTTTGATATTCTCAGTGAGAAACCCGAGCGCGCGAATCAAGACCCAATTAATAACATGATTAGTTAACGTAGGTTTTTACATTACACTGGTTGACTGGTGTAGAGGGAAAACAGCATATATTCAGTACAGTCAACCACTTGAGTCCCGTTTAATGTGTAAGAACATTGGCTGAAATAGGCTTGTTTTCATGCAGTTTAATTCAGAGCAGTGTTGAGGTATCGCAAAATATGGATACCAGGTCAAAGTAAGCATGTTGGATCACACAGTACGTATGAACCCATCCTAGAAATAACTATAGCCCATTATGCATAACAACTGTTTACCGTGACTCAAACTGAGCCACTAAACTTGTGATCTGGGGACTATACAAAAAATAATGGTATCCCTTGGAACTTCGCCATGATGGGACTTAGGCCATAATAATAGTCATCAATTAAAATTGAGGCCAATATAATTGTTCGGTAATCATACTGATTACTGTCGGGAGGTTGGTCTAACTGAAAAGGGTTGCTATATGTAGCATTATTCCATTAAACTCCGATTCAAACATCCTATCTGAAATATTTTACCTGTAGTGGACTTCCATAACAACAGATCATGCCCCTATGTAATTAGGGACCAGATTTGCCACCATCTACAATTAACCACCCGTGTTTATACGTACACTATATAATGCACAGGAAACGGAATTTCAGAGGGTTTTCTGAAGCTGTAATCATTATAACTGATAAGTGAAAAAAGGCCTTACTTGTAAATTTTCAACCGGATCGAAATAATGCAAATACAAAGACCATAGCTTGAATGTGTAAAATCATGCGGACCAACAAACTGACAACCGGAGCGAAGAACACAATGTGACGCTGTTCTTCTTAAAACTCAGTCAACTTAGCTGACAAACACTGACAGTTATTTCACAGTGTTTTGTCCCTAACCCCTGTACGCTCAGCTGAAACGGTTAGAGTAACTCTCACTTCATTTACTGATCGTAACAGCAAACCTCGCCCGTGATATGAAGCCGCATCAGAAGGTCTAGTGCAAAAAATAATGCCGCCTTCGTGGTATTAACAGAACAACGCGTGAGCATCTTCTGTCGAGAAAAACTCGCAGTTTTCTTCTACCTCTGTTATTTTCGATAGGTGACAACAGTGCTGGAAACTAGTCTTTATCCCAGGAATGAATACATTTTGAAAGGCCTATTTACTATTTAAACTTGATTCGAAAGGATTATTTTCTCAATGTCCTCATGCGAACTTAACTAAATTCTTACAGCCCTACTTTATGTATCCAACCCATCGGTGGCCATGTTTACAAATTTCTCACATCTCCGTGATCATTGTTCCCAATATGAAGTTACCTTACTTTCATATCATCGTGATTAAACACTGCCAACTATCCATGTGGAAAAATGTGTCAGAAATTTTTTGGATTTTCAACCAACCTTTGGAGGTGTATTCCATCTAATAAAAAACTAACTACTTTCACACAATTACAAATGAACGACAATTGCTGTGATATAATAGACTGCAATATGTCACCTTTGTTTTTCAAGTCGCAACTTACATCTTACGTTCACAGAAAAGCAGCGGCTGATTAGATTAATTACTGAATACTGAGGCATCTGGAACCTGCCCTCTGGTTAGTTTCAAACTCACATAGAGTAAGCGCTGAAAACACGATATCTCATAGCTGCTGAATTATAGCAACACAATTTGGAGCGAGAACGAAATAACATCGTATGACAGCTACCACACAGAACGCGATGGGGCAATTAGCTGACAAGCTAGTCCGGTTGTGTGTATTGTGGAAGCATGACTTACATAGATAATTAATGACCTGTAACTGAGTAGCGTTGAACAACAATCACTAATTGCCTATCGAGATGAGATAATATGCATCAGTGACTAACAATTACGACGGCTAATGACAATATTTCAACAACAGAAGAGTGTGACAGATGCAAATTTGCGATAGAAATCGTAAAAGTCAGTACTGTCTACTCTAGGTAGACTAAAATATGCCCTATGAAGCCACAGTCGGACGTACGTCGAGGTACATATTTTTGAGAGTAACACCAACTGTTAAGCAGCTTGCAGTTAGCTGAATATTTTCAAATATTTTAGCAGTCAATACAGTCAACACTTGATTGAGTCAAAATCATCGGATGCTGACTCGTGGGAGTTAGTCTCAGGAAGAGTGCATAACAAGTATGCGTATAAAAACATTTTTAAAAACTTCCAAATTTGAATGCACGCAGAGTTTCAAACACATATTCCTTTTTATGCTCATGTTTACGAAAAGTTCTGTCGGCCGAAAACCTTACTCCATACTGTGGGTTAACCGTTGACTTTCTACAGTCGGATATACTAAATTCGTCGAGTTAAAGCAAAGGGTAATGTGGTTACAAGTCTACAAATCACGTCACTATTTTGAATCATTCACCACCAATCAGATTTCAGAGCTGTTGATATTTGTAGATAATGAAAAAATTATTGCACTGTAAACGTTTTTTTGGAGAACATGCGAAATCAGTCCGCTTCAGATTAGTTGAAACAAATGTGGTGCAACGTCTGTATATCGGATTAGAGAGGATACCAACATTCATCCACGTTTCGAAGGCTAAGTTTACTACTTACGTGTAGCGGCTAGTATAGTTCATCAGTATATGCTACAAATAACATGCAATCGTTTCTAGTAGGCACGCAAGAAGCAGGGTCACTTAGCCAACAAATATTTATACCGTCAGATGGCATTTTTAGCCACCTTAAGCGTGTGTACAGATTTCTCCTCCTGCCTAACGTTTTATATATATTTTTAATCCTGTTAGCTTCTCTGGTTTTAGCTGATAATTTTTTTTGCGGCTTGTTGCCTAACCGTGTTACATATGGTTTTTACCAACAAATCGCTTCAGAATAGCCTATACTGCGATTACAACGTTTTTAGGTATGTTTCGGAGAGTAAAAATTTCAAATAAACATAGCATTGGTTCGAATTGAAGTGGAACTAATATTTATCAAGCATATACTTATGTTCGTTGATTTTTCCAGGAACAGCTTTTGTAGGTAAACGTTTGAAGGTTATACAGGTAACTTCACTATTTCTTGGCTGTAAATAGTTTAACGTTTTAATGGTGAGAAAGTGAAGAGATTGGTTCCATTTAACTCGAGAGAAAATTTGGTGTCGAGACACGAAAAATATTTGTCACCATCCAAAGTTGAAGCTTTGGGTTAACAAATGCCTTAACATAAAGCAGATTCAAACATACTGTCTTACTTGTCACATACTCCCAAGTTGGATAGTGTTGTTTTTGTGCATTCTGGTTTCAGCGGTGTGACATTCTGAAGTCCCATGGATGCAGGAGAGTTCAGCATTAAAGCTGGCACACATCCGTCCATTTCCGGATTATAAAAGCGGTTCGACCAGATTTGTTCCAGCTGCTGTTGGACGGTAGAGAGTTTGATCATATGCGGAACACCCACTGCTGCCGATGTCGATGACGATGGTAATGTTTTATCGCAGGTAGGAATGTTGGATTGGGACAAGCTTGACATGTTAGCGACCGAGTCTCTCACCACATTAGCAGACTTGGCATAATTCATTTTTGACAAACTTGCCTCGTTTACAGAGTTGTAACATCCAGGCCAGTTAGGGAAGATAGGGAAACTAGTCAAAGAACCGACGTTTTGGGTCCTACATTCGTACTCAATAAGGCATTGGATGTTGCTGAATTGGTGCTCGCGGGGTTCATTCCATTTTGTTCAAAGGTTCCACTCGCTGCCGACTATGTGTGACAGAAATGATATAAGCAAATCAGGCGCGTCACTACCAGTAAAGTCTTGCATTTTTTCCAAAAGAAAATGTTCACTGAAACATAAATCTCATATTCTAACGTGCTACTTCAGAATTAAAGTCCGGAAGAATCTTTAAAAGTTGATTTTGTTCTCGTTGAAGGAGAACTGAACAATGTATTCAGTGTAAGCAATGACGTTCGGAGATCTCAATTTACGCTCAGTTGTTTTATCTAATCGATCCGTACCTGCAACTAAACCCAGTTCTTGTCTGACTGTTAGATAAAGAACTCACTTTCAATTTGGTCATTATTTCTTAAAGTGTAGGCGAAATAGTAGCTGAAATTCCTCAAATTATGACGTATAGACTAAATTCTAAATTTGGCTTCAGTATACGAAATGTAAAGATGGCTAAAAACACTCTGTGTTATCTTAGTTGAAAAACGTGGCTGTAAGAAAATAGAAAGTAGACAAAATACAAGTTTCGTTTAGTGGGGGATTATCTGAGAAAGAGGACGGACTGATTACCTCGAAAATCTTATCTATTTCATAGCTAACTAGCTTGGAATTTGCTTTTATTATCGTTTTCTATTTAATGCTTCAGCATACCAGCTGGTTCAAAATGTCATGTCCGATTTTAAAATTGTGTGCCTATTCGGCACTACAAGTGAGAATGTCATTGGTTTTTAAACCAGCAATACGAATTCGTTACAACCTTTTCAAGTAGAGATTTACATCAAACTTTTTCTTTTTGAATAGTCATGACAGAACAGGATGTTGTGTAAATGTTGTTTAATGCCTCACTGATATAAAGAGATCTCTAGCCTTTTGAACCTTCCAGTGTTTCATAGGTATCATTTGAGTTTACACGATCATCTTTTAAATGAAGAATTTCTATCATGAACAGTCTTTTTGAAATTTTTTTACCGTCTCTGTATTCAATGAAAATATAGATTCTGGATATTTGTGACTATAGTTTAGACCGTTCTTTAGCGGATGCAGTTCAGCTTGTTGTTCATTTCAGTGGGACAAAATGCAAACCCCTGGTTTTGGAAATGGAAGACATAGTCAACAAGCAAACATTCCGAACAGTGTGGATGGCAGCGCCATAGAGAAAAGCAATAAAGATATTTTGGCCAAAAATTGTACTTGGTATCAACCCTAACTCCGTACTGGCTTACGTCATGAAGTGGGAAGATTGTATTGTGTGAAATCAGGTGAAAGTTTAAGCAAACTACTTCCGTCCAACCTTGGAACAAAAAGATGATTCAGAGGAATTTTTCTCGTTATAAAAGACTTACATTGATGACGCGACTTGTATGATTTGGTTCTTTGCCCCAAGAGCATTTGCAGGACTGATCACCGACTAGGCGTCCATGCATCGTAACAATGGCACGCGTGGCTGCCGCATGTGAAACAAATCTTTGAAAATTAAGCAAATGAGATAGATTTTCGATCAGAAGAACGTTATGCAAATTGAAAATAAGAAAGTACAAACAAATTGGCCCGAAAATATAATACTATTAGTTGTTTTTACGGCGCTGCGGTAAAACCGTACTATATATATCAGAAAACCAATATAAGTAACCGACAAAAAATCAGGAAAATGTGATGGTTTGGAAAAGCTTAATTGAGAAAATGTTGGTTCAAACCAGCGAGAGAAAAGCGGTGTGCACACTTGCTGAACGTAGTATATCAGCTGGGCCACCAAACCAAGTCAGGGGCTTGTAAATTGTGTAGTTGTACTGAGTTATCAATCCAACCTACCACGTCGTATAAATCCGCCAGTTACCCCCAAAAAATGATAGCACAAACAAAATTTCTTATAGAGTTCACGTTGAAATCCATCCAAAGCACTGGGTCCTCTTAGTTTTGCTTGTGAACAACTGCTACGTCTGGGCATGCTCTTTCTGTTGCTGACTCGAACCAAGTCAAAATCTAGAATTTTCGCAGTAGATTATGTTCCATGGTACAAGGAAAATTGCGATGTACTGCCTAAGCATTTATCGTGAGTTTAAAACGTTGGAATGCGCAATGCAGTAGAAGTTGCTGAGTCTCCCACTAAATGAACAGGGTTAACCGTGCAATAAAATTATTTGCTGCGTAATTTCAAAGGCATGTAAAATATTACAAAGCTAGTGCTTAGGGATTCAAGTGAAATGCCCGTAATCCAAGAGTTAATTAGTTTGTCCACATTTGGGTAAATGCTGAACGAAGTGTTTGCATATGAAGTAGACTGCTAAAATTCAACCATTCTCGAAAAATGTTCGTCGCTCATTGACACTTGAGCGTCTTTTTTCGGTTCCTTCCAATTGAACGCAACCAAGAACTGATCGTGGTCCTCGCAATCACATAAGCGATTCAGTTAATCCCATTTGAATGGAGACATTAGACTTGAGTTTTGCTCTTATTAGAACTCATCAGTTGTGCATATCTTTGTCCGGGTCGGAGTTTGTACCCTGACCCAAATGTTTGTGATTGAGCGTTTGAATGTGATTAGTCGGTCATGCCTATTGTGAGGTTGCTAGTGTTGTGGTCAACATACTAGTCTTACAGTCACAAGGTTCACAGTGCAAACTCCAATTCGGACAAGAAGATGCACCACTGGTGAGGTTTAACAAAGGCGAAACACCAGCCTAATGCTTCCTTTTGAGGTGGGTTAAACGAAACACTTTTCTGATTACGAAGGCTGCGATCAAGTACGGATGGTGTTCAGTTATGAAATAATCTAAGTCCCCCGAAATTCTACTGCCGGTTTCCTGGTTCAGCTGTTCAAACTACTGATTACTAACCGTAATTTCCTGTTGCCACTGTCTACAGTTATGCGCAGATCTTAAGTGTGGTAAGAGACCTTCTGTTTATTAAGCAACCGAATGTTCCTTTTTTGTAGTGGTTCATTTCTAAGTGGAATTAGTTTGTGTTGCGTTTTTGTGGCAAGAAGAAACACGTTTAAAAAGAATGTAAGCAGATTTTCAGTTGGCCAGCGCATGCCTTTGAAATAAAAGTGTTCATATATATCTAGTGTTCCATTTCAGACAGAGGTAAATTTGATGTGTGGGTCTGATTTTCATCAAAGTAAACTCAAAAATGCAAGAAGTCATTCAACAGCAAGAAGGAAGTTTTTCACTTCTTGTCATTTTCTATTGAATATATATTCAAAGATCGAATCTGACTCCTGGACATCGATCTGACAAGCGATTTGTTCATTGGTGAAACGAAGTGTAACACATATCTTAAATTATAATTGGTTATTGTGTAAATGTTGGCCAGTATCAATTTCATGTTGCGTAAGGTGGCCACTGAAAATGCAAGGTAGTTGTTCACTCGTTAGGAAGTGTAATGTGGAAAACTCACTTTATTCTGTGAAATTTTACCCAAAACTTACGAAGCCACACCTACGTAATGTATAATCTCTTCATAAATGCAGTAATGTCTATTGCAACCACCCTAATACCATCTACTTTAGTTTAATAATTTTAGATAAAATTTGTATGCGGTAGTGCGGTGTAATGAAGTTGGTGACCGGCAGTGTAGGAGTTATATTTTTCAAGAGATCTTAAGTTTGTTAATCATTTTTTCAATGCTGTATCTTATAGATATTAAAAGATGTTTTGACCTCTATTGTTTAAGTCGAATTATTTCGTTCTGTGGCAATTTCAGTATCACTGAAATTTCAACCTGATTTTCGACTAAGTGTTTACCGAACTCTGTTGACTTTTCATTGTTGACCTCACTGAACTCATTTGCCTTTTCTGGCAGTTTGTTAAAACCCGTTATAGTTCCACACTAACGCCAATTGTGTGCTGGATGAAAATGACCAGCTACGAAGTTACCAAGTGGAGGTAGGGACACAATAAGTGAACTATTCTTTAATGAAATTGAACAGTATAAATGGGGTTTTCTTTCTGAGAGTTGTGAAAATTGGAAGTTTTCCGGTTTGCTTGGGTGCTCTATTGTCCCGTCTATTGCTTATTAGGCAAAACGGAAATTCTAGTGAAAGAATCACTATCTGACCCACTTTGGTAATAGAAAAGATTTGACACACAACCACAGGCACGATTTCGGGTCATCAATAATTATTGCTCAGTTTGGTTTAGACCCGTTTGTAAAAGTTAACACAAAAATAATAATCCGACTCAGATTCTAATGTGTGAATGTCGAGACGGGATCTGTTCATCACACGTCTATTTCTTTTTAAATGAATTTTTTAAGTTTCAGAACATCACTAGATTGAACATCACCCACAATTGATCGCAGCTGTCGAATTCCCATAGACATTCCAGTTGATCCCTTTTGAAAAGAAGCACTAGACTCGAGTTTCGCTCTCATTAGAGCTCTCTGTAGTGAATATCCTCGCCAATGCCGGGACTAGAACTCTGGCCACGCCTTCATGAGGCAACCAAGTTTACCACTGTGCCATTGACTTCACATTAGGCACTATCGAATTATCATATGTGAACGCTGGAACACTTTCGCTTGTGAGTAATGATCAGATTGTCGGATTACCTCAAGAGGAAACACAGTAACTGTTGTCTTAACTCCAATCGAGCAAAGCTCGAGTCTAGTGTTTTTGCCGTTCAAAAGGGGCCGACTAAAACAATTATGGATGATGTTCAATCCGTATGAAAACCAAAATCCCTTACCATTATTTAACCGTCGATATTCGTTGCGTTTCACAAGTCTGGAAAGTACAGAAATCTAAATTACCAAATTTACTTCCTAACTTGTACTACTTTATACCATCTGACTGACTTAAATCAAAAGGTCAAACCTAGTGTTCATCGTTGGTAGTTAGTTTTATAATCGTTCCCGTCTAATCGCTTCACAGCTACTGTTGTTTAAGAGACTGAAAATTCCAGATGGCACTCTTTGGATTACGGCTTTGAAAGTCTTTCAGATAAACGTTACTGTCGGGAACAAAACCTACTAACAATGTGACTTTGACCAACATGATTTACACATACCATAGTCAGGCCACGTGGAGACAGATTACAAAGAGTATGGAAATAAGTTTACCGGGTCGACGAGGAGATGCAGGACGAAATACGCTTTACCAACCTGGCTTACAACGTTTATTTGGATTTCGTGATTTTACTGGCGTCCATCATACCGATTCATTTTATGACTTTCTGATCATGGTTAATCGGCACAACATACATTATCAACAGAAATCGAAACAATTCATAAAAACTATACTATTTCCGAATTTTCCACATGCACAGACAAGAATGTGTGAGATATCTGCCAGAACTAAACGGACTGTGCAAAATGTATAGTCCTGTTAGCGCAAGATTGAGAGAACGGTGCAAATGAAAGCAAGTGTTTGATGTTAGCATTCCATAAGTATGGCGTGAGGGTTGCTTGAGTTTAATACACTAATCTGCATAATATGTCGAAGATTTTATTTATGTATTCGACCGAATAAAGTACAAGATTCCTATTGTACTTGTGACAAACTATTCCAATTTCTTTAAGAATAACAAGATGTGTATATGGTTATTTAAGTGTTCAGGGTATTGATTAAATCCGAGTTTTGGCTGCGGACCGATGTGGAGCTGACTGGGAGTAAGTTATCTGCACCAAGTCTGTTTGTGGGCTATCATTAATCATACCTCACGTCTGCAGTTACACGGTTGACCAATCTCGTTTTATCTTGCGCAGTATTACTATGGTAAATTAACAATGTTTTAGTAAAATCCATTATTTCAGATAAATTGCCTCTTCTTTGATGTGCCGAATCAACCGTTGTGGAAAATGCAAAGGCCAGATCAGTGCAATCAGTTGGAAAATTCTGTTATCTGTTCCCTCTGAACGGATACGGTGTAATGTGTCAGCGAGCATGTGACGACTTCTTACATCTGTGTATCGTTATTTAGGTCCAGCCATATATGTGCAGCAATGGACGGTACGATGTTGTATCAGTGCTGTCATATCTGGATTGTTATAAACATAGCGTTATTATATTCATTTTTCAAACTTAGCACGAAAGACGCAAGTCGCCACATTTTGCCAATTGACGAGATGCAACTACAAAGAAATATGTCGGAATAAAATAACAAGTTGTGTATCACTGTTTAAAAGTAAACCACATGAAGCTCTAGAAACTAATTCCTCACAGCATTTTGAGCTTACAAAGAGCTGTTAAAGTTTAATGGACTTGAAATTTCGTTGGTGTCAGAGTCCTATCCTTTGAAATGTCTTCTTCAAATCTAGTGCTGTCAGAATGCAACATGTCTATCAAAATCCGTGAATTAATTGACGCTAAACCAGTTATCATTTCTGCATCAACTATGTGAAATGGGGCACTTATTCTTCCGAGGTAGTTTGTAACGGATTAGACTGAATGTTGGATGTTACTAAAAACTTTTACCGCTTTCCAGTGCTGCTGTCGATCCGTATAATTATTCTAGGATCACAGTCAGACCATTGAGGCCAATTTTGATCGAGTCAGAACACTGCAAGATGTATGCGTGGATCAGTGCCATCCGGAAAGGTGCATCCGGAGTTCACTATTAGATTCTGAATTAGGTGAATGATTGTTGCTAGGGGCTTGTGTAATACACGGGGAAATAATGATGACGCAGCACTTATCTGGTTAGGAATCCGGAGTGAGATAAGCTAGGAAAACAGCTTTTGTGATAAAATGTGAAACTAGTGAGAGCTGGTGTTTCAAACCAAATGCTTAAGGTGTAATGGATAAGCGCTACTTACCAGATTACTGAAGACCTTTTTGAGGATTAAATGATGGACTTCTAAATTTAGGAAGAAAACAGTGGCTGATGCTCAAATACTCCCTCTTGTTCGTCTTGTGTTACTGAAAAAACGGCTGGTCAACATGAGAGACGGAACACACGTACATTCAACATCAGCTTGCACACTAAGTTTTGACCATACTGAACAGAATGAGTTAGAGTGGTCTTAAAACATTAGCAACTATGGCGTTAACTAGTGAATTTTATAGACTTCAAACGGATTAATATGTTACCAAGTATATACATTCAGCCCCATATAAGCATCACGCCCTGTAATTCGCATTTTAAAACTGACATTTTCTGGATTGTGACATTTTAGAAAAAGCGGGATTTATAAACTGTGTTGGCCTCTTTCTAGTGACTATTATCAGTCCATACAAGGATGGTTAGAAAGAATAATCAATTGACTTGGGTAGATGCACGTCAAAATTTATTAGAGTAGCACCTAGAGTGACTCGAGATCGGCATGGTCAAATCGAATGAGGCCCCATTCGTTGCACATCTGGCTGATGTTACCGTGGGGTTGACTACAAACATGTTTTTAGTTGAAATCACGAAGAACAAACCGTGCTCAGACCATACAGTCACTGTGGTTAACAGTCGCATTACTTGATTTGAGTTCAAACGCTGTGTAGTGATTTTGGGGTTGTCATCAAAGCATTTGCCATTAAAATTGTTGCCTCTCAACTATAGCATTAAGTATTTTATTTTTGGTTTCAGTTCAAAGAGATCATAATCGATGTTCCAATTTTTTTGCCTGGTGTACAGAATTTTAGTCATGACCTCAAAGTGGTCAATAGACTTCAAGTGATTCCTTAGAAAATCTATCGGTGCTAAGATGCATTTCCATGCACGTATGCAAACGATCACCCGTTTGTCTGAATTAATCAGGAGACGTTAGTGTAGAGTGTAGATCAGCAAACAGAAGTAAGCTAAGACATGTGAAAGATAGGCAGATAAAGAAGCTAAGTGAAGGCTTTTGAGCTTAGTGAAAATCATATCATGACTGCTGGGTAAAATAAATGAGGCTAGCCTCCATCAGGTCAGGCTGGAGAGATCCCCGACCGATGAAAAGTGGGTTAGATCATACGGCCGCATTCGAAGGGTGCGCGTCATATAAGGGTTGCATTATGCGTCTTGGTGGTACTGTTTTTCTACTAAACACTTTGGAAGGAATAGCTTAGCAACACAATTGAACACTGTTTAAACCACTCTCATTATGCTGATCGTACCATTACAATCTCCCTAATTTAGATACCACAGACAAACCGCAATGGTTGATAACACAGGACCGGTATATACGGCAAATGAGTGTTCCATTTCCTCACTTGTGTGTGGTTATGAATACGTATTGGATCACCAGAAAGTGACATTGGGATGTTGACAGGCTGTGAGGAAAAGAGTCTGTAGTTAAGGTAATAAACAGGTTGGTTAGCCCTCATTTGCTGATCTAAGGGAGTTCTCAGGTTAAAAGGCATCGGCCCGCCAGGGAGTTGCGCACAAGCTTAGGAACTTTGCACACCCATCGGGATGCATAGAATTGCTATCGTCACAGCCGGATAGTGAATGACATGAGTTTGGGAGTAGTCGTTTTTATACGTCCGATAAGTGACATTTACTTAACCTTACAAGATTGAAAATTTCATCCCCTGGATATGTGAGGCCAAAATTACGACATAAACACAGCCATAAAAGAGCAAAGTTTTCAATGAAACATACTACAAACAAATTCGGACATGCGAGTGTTCTCTTCTGCTAATGAGTAGTAGTATTTCCAGCGGTCAGCATCAGTTTGCATACCGCTGCGGACAAAAGACAGAACTGTCAATGTGATAACCTTTTAGGCCATATTATCATGCTTTAATCAAGTGGAACGATCAAATTGTCTACGGTCGATATAGCAAACAAGTCCTGTGAGAAGTCTATTAGCAGAAAATTACGACTACGCAGTTATGCAACATAAAAATCACTTCGGCTATAGATTCCCTTGAAAGCGCTAGCTTTCGTTCAGATTTCGGCTTGCATTTAGTACCCTTACTGCACAGAACGTATATGACCCGGTTCAAATACACTCGGAGCTCGTGTTCTTGAGGTCAGTTAGCAAAGTCGCTCACATTATCACTGGTGTCTTTTGATTGGTGGTTTGGACGAAACAAAGTCTAGTAAACGATTGTTTAACGAACCTAAACTGGTCAAGTAAGACATAACTAACGTAATCATGTAAACTGTAGCGTAACCGCATGTAACTGTGTGGGGACGTTGTATTAGAGCTACAGTTTCTAGATCAGGAAAGCTTAATGTTAGTTGAGAAGAGAGTAGGGAAATCGTCGGGAATTTCAGTTGCATGCAATAGTCCATTGAGTACTTGAGCAAATGTCAGTAAACAAAAAGGACAACAATTCGTAAGGACTATGAAGTGGTTCGATTGGTACACTTGAAGAAAGAGAAGCAGTGAACTTTGTTAAAGCGTAGTTTGTACTCTGAGAAGATGAAAATTTATATAACAAAACCCCCCGGGACAGAAGGTGTCAGCTCATTGAGGGTGCGCATTTCCTGGTCAAGGCCTAAGCCACATTATTGCCTCGGATGCACATCACGCTACGGACTGATGATGATTCCAACAAGCGATATCTGCCAGATTACTAGGTGCTAACGAAGGGACGTTCAGCCCATCAGAATGGAGAATGTTTGGAGGTTTCTGATTTTAGCCGAGGTAGGTATCAGTTAGGATTGAAAGGGTGAATAAATAAGGGCTGGTTTCGATAGCACACGTAAATAAAAACGACAATATCCAATCCATCTTCCCCTCTTTCGTCTGAATAAATTCGGCAAGGTATAGAGCATGTTTAAGCGCATTTCTGTACATCACTGTTTCTGTCTCAACAGTGTACTGCTTGTAGTATTTCTGTTAAACAGTAGTCTTATCAACGTGCTCATGTGCGTTCAAGGGCAAACAGTGGTCATACAGATAGATGGTAATTAGGTTTCTCAGCAAGTCCTTTCCATTAAGAAAATCACTAGACCAGTAACTCTCTGGGAAGGTATTTTATAAGGGCTTTGGTATTAATTCTGTTAAATTCACATGATCCTGAACAAACAGGTTGTAGGTATCCAGCTAGCAAATCGGAGCCCTTTAGTAAATTGGTTCACGATGGTTTATTTCTTCATACGCTTGTGTGGTTGTGAACAGACCTCTTGTTTGGTCCGTTTACCATAAACTGAATCCCATTTGTTTCCCCAAAGTCGTTGGTGAACCTCATCAACGGCTGACGAGAGTTCGCAGAATCTACCATTCCTGTGTGCACGACTTGAATCTATCAACTTCATCTCTTAATCTTTCATTCAACCATACATTTTTTATTGTTGTACCTTCGCTTACTAATTATCATCCCCTCAAGGTGAGTTGGGAATTGTTGTCCAGGTGAGATCCTTTTCTTTTGATTACTGTCCAGTTTCGATAACTTTGCACGCAGCCGATAGATGGATTTGGATCCGAGTTGGAGATGAAATAATTTCCTTGCAATTATTCTCGTTAACATTGTATGAAAACCATCAACTCACCTTTTTAGAGTTTTTGGGAAGCTTCGGATGGAGTTTTTAACCCAGTCTTCTCAGCTGACGTCAGCAGGTTTGCAAAACACTTTTGAGTAAGTGGTTGTCAAACAGTTCTACTGCAGCAGGTGTACTATGTACAGTTTGTCAATTGCATTGGATCACTGGACTGGGGACAATCTTACCATCGTTTGTTTTAACCTTTGGTTTTGTGCTGTTACTCGCTACAGTTTACATGTCGGCTATAGTGTTCAAGAAGCACGTCGCTGAAATTTAAGGTATCATTGCTCCTATTGGTAATATTATTCAACAAACATCGGATGTATGGCACACTGTGCCGACTCAATTGTGGCAAGCGAACAATGAATGCCTAGACAGTTGTTACACTGCTCAATCAATACCATGTAAGTCCGTCAGGAATCAGTGTATAATACAAACACACAAAAGCCCAGGGTCAATTGGCCTGGCAGTACAAGCTAATTGAAAGGAATTCTTTGCGACTTTCTACATACCTTTTTGGTTGACTTGCAAATAGACGTATGTTTGTCGCGACACATATTCGCTCTCGGCGGATATTCTATGGTTCATCGCACATTTTTCGAATTAAACTATAAATAAGCGGCTTCGTTCTAAAGGATTTAGGTATTAACTAATAACCAAAATGGGATGAAGCAGTGCCATTATTCATTCAGACAGCGAATTGTCGCTGGTTAGACCATTTTAGTTTCAACTCCCATGCTGTTTACACAAACAAAAGGGATCACCTTCACACAACTCAAACCAACACACCCGAGTCGATCTATTTATCGCCGAGTCTGTAAAGTAGTACATGAATTCTTTGCCATTCATGTAGGTAGAATTCATCGGACAATGAAGTCTCAAGCAACGGTGTATGTTTGAATGTGAGTCAGACTTCTTTCAATTTAAAATGTTACCGGTACAGTAAACCTGAGCTTAGATAAATCAGCGGAACCCATAAGATATAGGTCCTTTCACGTAGATGCTAAGAACAAATACGTAACCTCCGGTGGAATTACTCGAGGCGCTGTAGATTAACGTTCAGTGGCAACATGTATGATCGGTGGACTTGGCAAAAAGTTGAATATCTGGATCACCCAAGTCAGTACATTTTACCTAATCAAAAAGTGTTCTGAATGAGCGCAAACCTAATTGGATGCAAAAAGCCGGATTTCCCTGTTGCCTGGAGATCTTTGAACACAGAGGAATCCTTACACGTAAACTATTATTCTTTCTCTGCGAATATCTGCATGAAGCGATCATCAGTCAAGATTTAACCGCAGACCACTATGAAAATATTCGCAAGCCTAAATGATGACCACGCACGAGGACAAAAACGAAAGTCAGGTATGTCAACCCTCGATTCCCCCAGGCGACTACAGATAGACGGGAATATCTTGATGAAATAAACGACAAACCTATAAACAAATGATCGGCAAACATTTTCCAGAAGCTGGAGTCGATAGTAAATAATAAAGTGTGCTAATACCGAATAATAATTATAAAAAGAGGAATCGTGAACAACACGAAGGGGATGGTTGTTTGAACTGTACAAGATAAACGCACACATACTCGAAACTCACATTCAACTTGTGAAAGCACATCAAGGCAGAAGACACTAAAAACGTTGTCCAGTTGATTATCGACATTTATTGGCCGATCAATGAATGACCGGCTAAAAGCGAGTTAAATGTTCTAAACCTATTTATGGAGTTAGATTGCTAGTCTAGACAGTGAACCAGTTGGGGTATGAAATCGTTTGGAATTTGCTCGCTCTGTCGAATGACATCGTAGTTAACCTATTTAACACTATGGTACATCTGAGAACATTTGATTCAGTGTGCAGAATTACCTGATAAACGAAAATCCTTTCTCTTTGAATATTCGTATTTCTTTGATTTCACCAAATTCTTGGAAGGCTTTCATTAGTAGTGCTTCTGGAAGAAAATGAGAATATTTTTTAAAAATAAACCATGTATGGGATTTTGAAAGTTTACAGCTTGCGAAAGTTCCGAATGTTCATCTAGTTTCTAAAGTTACAAATATTGAGAATCATACGTGGACACTTGAATAGAAACATTGGCTCACTTTGTAATATTTAGTAAATTTTTTCTTGATCACATGTTTTTTTGTATGCACCTAGCGAACATCCACGTATTTCAGAAGAAACCCAAATGCGAGAAATCATGAATTTGGCTGGATTCGAACCAGTGACAAAAACAACATGTCTAAACGTGGCAAATGCTCTACCAGCTGAGCTACGGAGCCTAAGTATTTACTCATAGAATATTGTAAATATGATAAAACGGCATCTCCTGTAGAAAAGACGCTAAATGCATCCACATTTATTAAATATACAGAAGCGAGTTATCATGCTTAATTATCTGTTTTTATTACGCATTCAGTTCA
>LUCH01000726.1:4000-80982 GCA_013368495.1 Paragonimus heterotremus | reverse complement strand
ACTCCTGTCACGCTGTTCATGAGGCAACCTTGTTTACTACTGCGCCACTGACCTCACATTAGGCACGGCGGAATTATCATATGTGAGCAATCAACCACTTTCGCTTGTGAGTGGTGATCAGGTTGCCCGACCGCCACGAGGGGAGACACAATTACTGTCTGTTAACTGTAATCGATGACCCTTCGACTAAGTCACCTCTGCAAGTTGAAATCAGAGAAATTAATAACATGTTGAACGGCATTTCTCTTAGTGATGATTACTTATAGGAACAAAACCCAATCATTATGCCCCTTATTAAAAGGAGCGGACTGGAAAGTCTATGGGAATATGACAGCTGCGATCAATTGTGGGTGATACTCAATCTTTATGAAAACCAAAATCTCTCACTACTCATCAGTAATAAGGTTTGCATAAACATCTCTTTTTCTCTTTGCAGTATGTTTGGGGTACAGATATACCTGGTTCTATGGGACAGTGTTTAAATCAAACTCCGTTTTCATACAATTGGGAAAAAGCCGGATGACTGAGAAGACTTTGAACTGAGCGCCGTTTCGTGCCATCCTCACGTTTAGTAATGTGTTTATAAACTAAAGATAAACTGTTGTTCAATTCTCCGTCGTGAGATGAGGGTAGTTTGGTGCGAATGCCACTAAGGGTGTTGAAAAATCAATAAAAATGAACAACACTAATAAAGATTAAAATATCATCAATGTATCGTTTGCACAGAAACAATTTGTCTGTATAATCTGGAACTTGCTGTTCAATCGTTCCTTAGAGGTTGCCAGCTAGTGTTTGGCCTAACAGACTACACGTAGTAATACCGTCTGCCGATGAGCGTGTTCGGATGTGGATACTATGGTTGTGCTTACTACTAGATAGTTGACAAAGATGAAATAATCCATGCCTATCATGTTTGTGAATCGAACTTTAAATCACATCGATGCAAGAAAAGCTGTAGTGATTGTCTTTCGTGAATACAAAAATTGTAATGCTCTGCTGTTTTTTTTTTTTTACAAAGGTTTGACTGAAAAGGCTACTTGAATGTAAACCCTTCAATCCAGTGTGAGTGGTATTCGCTTCAAACGGATAACACTTTAGTTCAGGAACTGACTTCAACTTTTCTAAAGCGTTATCATGAACTTTCTTGACAAGGCTAAGTTAAGACAGATATAACTGCAATAAGGTGTACTGAATTTTCTAGCGCGTATTTTAGATCGGTTCTCAGGCAGACGAACATATCTTGTTTCGACTACTTTATGTTGTGTGTGGATTAAATTAGGATATATAGGGAATTAATTCAGTTGCACTACACTTTTGATAACTAGCCTTAAATCGGCTACAAAACAGTCAGTTCACATACAACCAACCGAGGTCTAGTGTATGAAAGTTTCGTTTGAAGTGACGATGAACAAGTTAAGAGTTATCATTCATTTTCCTCATGGAGCATTACATTTTAATAATAAACCTTTTAATCCCATCGACGCGTCAGTTAAGTTTACGCGGAACATAAAATGATACAAATGAACTTTACGTCGACTTAATGATGATTACGTCATAGCACACTTCATTTAAGTCTTCTGGACAATATAACTTACGGTTAAGTTTGAAATGCTTTGTTACGTAAAAGCTTAAGTTGTGTCTTCGAAACCTAAGCGCTGAAATGCTTAGTTGACTGATACGATGAAGACCATGTTAGCGTAAATTCCACGGTGATTTTTCCCAGTGAATTGCGGTGCATGTGACACAAATTTTCGCTAGAATATTTCCATAAAATCAACGTTTTGTGTACTCTTCTGGAACTCGACAAGAACGAAAACATCAAAACAACATTGCATGTCTTTGTAAAGTGACTCATATCATGTTTCAGATTCTACCAACATACGTCTGAATGTCACGTGGCTTTATGCATTTCAAGTTTGTCTTTTTGAACTACATTATTTTGCTAGCACATAACCTACTTTTAAATCAGCTAAACATATTAACTAGATTAATCAACAAACGACTTTCTGTTTAACTAACATACGTTGGGTAGTTTACATTCAATTGCACGTTCTGAAAATTGTAATCAAGCTGTATTGGTCTGAAGGGAAGCACTTATGCAGCATATTGGTTCAATCTAGTTAGGACTCGTACACTGAAAGCATACAAACTTTCACACAGTTGTTCTCAGCAACATAGCAGCATTGCCGCGGTTACCATGACCACCGACTATACTCAAAAAATCTAGGGTGAAATACGTCCGTTTTCTCGTTCAACTCACTGAAGCGAAACCAGCTCAAATCTGCTAATTAATGAACCTTCTCATAAATCTGTACATACAGACAGAGAATAGCCGTTTGCTGGCAGTAAGATGTAATTAAGCGCTTAACGTAGATCCAAAATAGCCTTTACCACACAGAACTGAGTGAGTACTTCATACCACGTCGAAGTAATCAAGTTAGCGGTTACAATTAAAAATTGTAGACCCACCATTTTTAGTACTACAAACGTCCACTTGTACTTTCGTCAGCTAAATACCTTTTTAAGTTTGAATACGACCTAACGTTATTTGTGTCCACAATCAATCATTCAGATAAATAATTGATTATAGGACGTTTTTAAACTTCAAAGTTATGTTAGGCTCAGACACAATTACAAACATTTTTAAGCCATACCCAACGATGTATACGAATTATGAATTAATTCACTAAAGTAATAAACTGACATTCTTCTAACTAATCAAAGCTTGAGTGATTCGACCGTTTAGGAATATTAACCTTCGCGAAGATGTTCGTCAGATCTATTCTTAGAGAATTGTCTTGTGCAAAACTGAACAGACGTTTCTCGTATCGATTTGTTATCATGCTAATACAATAACTTGTTTAGGGACTTATGAATTTTATCTATTTCTTTCCTACAAGCTCCGAACTCGTAAATCTGTTACCCATTAGAATTCTCTTTTGAGTCCTGCAAACCTACTGGCATTTTTCTGTTGTCGTACTAATATAAAAATCCAAAGTCACGTTTGTGTCACGGAAACTGTATCTATAATTTATCCCGTGGTACGTATATACGAATCTTTTGCTATCGGTTAACTACTACGGTAAACTCGGTTTGTGACGTTTGTGACACGAGTTAACTGAGTGTAGTTTTTGCAAGTTATTTTACATTTTCATCCAAAACACTGGTCTGCATGATTTCGAGTGTTTGTCCACTGTTCGTACACGTGGTATTCGTGTTAACTAGAATGCTGTGTCATTGACTTAACTGCGTGTTCAGGTGGAGCCAATGAGTGCAGTATTGATTAATGTAAATGTTAATCACGCTCGAATTGTTCGTTAAGTGTGATTTAGAAGTTGAAGTTAATCACAGGATGAAGCGAATAATTTTTGTGAAAGTTATAGTGCACACTTCCATGATATAATTAGAATATTGCTCATAGTGCTGAGTAACTAAAATGTCGAGTGTGATGAGTATGGATGGTATCAACCTACAACCGACAACTCTGTGTTTGAAGAAGTAAGATTATATATTTTCTGAAACACTTAGACAATACTTGTTGCAGATTCCTTGCGTAGACAGGAAACGGATAGGCTTACAATGGAAATAGTTTGAATTGCTGTTATTCTAATTGGCTTTAATATGACGAAGTTTATCTCCCATCGATAGATGTGATGACGCTCGGTATATATTGTGTAGTTATCGCTATACACATAATGAGTTTACAGTAGTGGAAGTAGAAACACAATCACAGTTTTGTGCAAGATGAAAAAACCTATGTTTTCATCTGCTAGCTTACATTTTCATTCGTGGAACGAATAAGAAAGAACACTTCAAAACATAAGAAATAACTAAACGAATTAGGGTAAACCGAAGACTCGAGAAATGATATTGACATGCAATCTTAGCAGAATCTAGCCTTGAATTAAACTGACTTAACGTTATTACAAGCTAACAGTGGTGTTGTTATATGGCGAGCAGGCCTCTAGTTCTAGCACAGCAGAATGACCTATATCACAGAGTGTTACAGCCGAATTAATAGAGATCTTGGTGTCCGACAGTACATAATCGAATGATCAAACCTAACTGCGAAGAAGCAGCGCCGACAGAATGGCATGATTGTTTGATACAGCTTGTTTGGCATGGTAGGTTTTCCGGTGCACTTCATTCTAGCTAAGTGAACACTGGTTCATCACTGACCGGAAATTCGGGTTTAAGTGAGTTTAAATGCTTATAACTTCTGGCATATCGTTTAATGGATACGTAAGGCAGGTGGATATTATCTTCATTATGTAAGTAAAAAGCCTATGTTCATTTCTTATTGACGGCATGTTACTGGGCGCAGAATGTTAGACAGAAAGTTTGCCTGATGGTGGATTGAACTGTTTCTACTTTTATCACGTCTACTTGCAAATTTTGGGTGAGCAAACTATCCATTATCAGCATCTTACCTTTTGGTTGCACACAAGAGAAATTTAAAGTGCAGCCATTAAAGTTGTGTCGTTTTCATGGGTTGTGTGCACACATAAACTAAATCCTAAACAGTAAGCCGTCGCTCACTATGTTCTCGTTGGATAACTCTAAGTTACGCTTAGCCTGACAAAGTTCAACAGCTTGTGGATAGTGTTTGATCATGACATTAATGACTACCGATTTTGTACCGTTTCAGGTTTTTGTCCAAACATTAAACCACTTCGGTGGACGAGCAATTTTTTGGATTTTGAATAGAGTTAGAACGGCGTATCTTCCACTTACGCAATACTGAGCTGATTGACGTTACCCTCTAAACTCGGACAACACAGAGAGAGCCCTTAGAGGATTGTTTGACATGTGATATTCCACTTGAAGGGCCTCATCATTGTCTACCTAATGTCGCTTACCGACAAAGAACTACTAAATTGTCTGAAACGAACGTTATATATTTCTTAGACTACACAAACGTTTACGCAGGTAACTCAAATCTTCGTACGATTTCCATCGTGACAGATTTGTGTTTCGTTGGTGAGGAGTAATGTTTCTAACTGAGCAATGTTCGTTGACTCAGAAATAAAGTTTTACAAAACAGTGATATTAAAATGCACTTTGGCTGAGTGTTTTCGTTCGTAAAGTATTACTCAGTAACCAGTGGCGGCTTACATTCTAAGCTACCTTTTATGAGCTAGTCCTCTTCCAATTCTAATATATTTCTTTCGCTACTCTACCTTCGGTACAATGTAGCTGGAACATTCAGTATTTGAATCCCCAATTCTGCTTTCAACCTCCCACATATTGGAAAAACAAGCCGATATCTATTTGGCTCAAAATCCCGAAAAAGCAAAAAGAATCCGGTGATAGTTTGAATTTTGGTGGTACATTTTTTCAGCAAAAGCTTGTCAATAAGGCGATTCTTCGTCAAGCGACTCCTTCCTTTTAGCCACTTAAACATCGTCGACGTGTTAACATTTTGCTTACTATTCATTGTCGCTTAAGTAAAACATGTAGGATGTACGCGTGATTTAAACAAGAAAAAGCAGTGACTAGACACGCCTTTAACAACATCAAGTATTATGCAATCATACCTACGACAAATAAAGTAGGTCGCCCCCACCATTTTTGTGCACACAACGTCGGCTGATAAGTTCGGGTTGACATAAGTCCGTTAAAAAACAGTTGCTCCTAATATCGGTTGCTCAACAAAACACAGAGTAAGTTAAATCGGTCAACTTGGTGACCTGTTATCTTGAGGTGTTAACGATCGATAACGTTGGATTTTGAACGATCGGCCCGTCCAGTTGAGATTGGTGCGTTTTTACATTTTTCAGTTATTTCAGAATTTGTTCGGCCAGGCACCGTAACTATCTAGTCAATGACATCTTGCACAAATATAGCCTTCTTTAGCTACTCGCCATTAGAGGACAAGTTGCAGTAAATGCAGTTCATCAGACTCTTCTACGTTCAGAGGTGCATGTCAGTACTAATGCAGTTGCACTAACGTTTAAATAGACGGAACAGATCGACGCCTTTCTCAGCGAGTGGCCAAACACATCCCGAAATAATTGAATAATCCAATGACGCGCCAATTTCAACTTGGTGGACCGGTCGTTCGAAAGTCAACTTCATCGATCGTTGAATACCTCAAGGTAACAGGTCACCAAGTTGACCAATTTGACTTATCCGGAATAATGTTGAGGAATCGTTATTATGAGTTACTGCTTTTTAGCGGGTTGATGCCAACCCGAATTTATCAACCGACAGTGCATGTACAAAATTGACCGAGTCTATGTATTCTTTTATCGCCAACCTTAATGTATAATATTTGCTATGCATGTATGCGTGTCTAATAATAATAACTGCTTGTATTATATGCATATACTGCTTGTCTCACGTATGCGACTGTTGAGACTGAATAAACTGTTGTGATACCGTTATTTATCTACTTAAGTTAACGTGAAATGTTAGAGAAAAAATTAACGACTGATGATAGAAATCCGTGACCATAGTGAGTTCCTGGAAAACTTGCTTTACAGAAATTTTTACATCGTAAGCATTGATGTAACCAACTCTAAAATACTGATAATTATTAATTATCAATTTCAGGTACAATTCGTGAAAGAAATTGGGGATTAACCACAAATGACAAAAAAACGGTGAGCAGAATGTTTTCAAACGGACAGTTGTACGAACGTTGTTGTGAGTGAGTTGTGATACTTGAACTCACCTTAGAATATAGATCAATTTCCAGTGAAGCGAGTTTCTTTTTTAAATTTTGCAACACAAATTCGAGCAACCAGACCGTTTCAAACAAAACGGTAGTTAAGACGAGAGTTTACACGTTATGTGATACAACCAGTACTAACTATATTCACACTCGGTTATGATGTATCATGTGTATGGTCTACGGTGTGTCCAAAAGTTTTTGTTTCAACCATTAATCGCACTATACATGTTGGACATTCCGAGTTATATGACTGGCTTTTTTGAAACAAAACAGGTATTACGAGACCAGTTTACAAAACATTCTCAGTGTCATAAATAAGCGCACTTTGGAGTCTGGAAACGGGTAGTTTTTTACAATTGAGTTTCTGTGTGCCCTTGCTCGTCAAGTGATAAGTTTACTTCTTCTGGATAAGAAAACCAAATAATCCTTTCCATATATATTCGGCTGTAAACTATATATACGTGAGTAGCAGTGGTGTCATGTCAAAGTGACATATTTCGAGGGACTAACACTTATGAATGGCCTCATTTGTTTGCAATTACCAATAGTTCGCATAAATTAAGTCAACAGCTTTCACAATAACAAATTCTGCAATAAATTTTATGATAAGATTGTCACTTTACTTTAGTCATTGCTCTGAACCAAAGATACTATTGTAACACGCTTTTCAGTACACATTGACCGCTTATGAAAACCGTCGTGGAAACAGTATGCCCGTTACTTGAATTGAACTCTCATTATGTTATTTAATGCTCAGTGTTTGAAATTTGTTGTTTTTGACCCGGTTGATTAGTTTTCTAGAAAACTGTCAGAAAATGCGATCATTTGGTTTTTTTCTCTGTAAGCTTGTGGATTCAACTTTCGTCAGATCCTACTGTCAGTTTGAATTTAAATCGATACAGTTGTAGTCTTTTTTGCTAATTTGACAAATGATATTAAGAACCATAAATAATAGCCGACTATTGTCATGAATGTCAGTGTGTTGGGTTAGTGAATGGCAAAATTGTACCAACTTGTCATTTGTATCAGATGCATTTTTCAAACAACTTAAGCTTTATGGAAATACGGATAAGTGCACTAATGTGAACAGCATTAAACAATTTTTTTTTAAACGAAGGTAATCATAACTTTGAAAATTGCCCTGTGTCTAGAGAAAACAACTATTTCTAGGTTGCCAACTTGCCGACCACAATCATTTTGACCGAATGTTGTTGTGTTGTACAAGTCTGGCATTTGTTCGCATCATCCAAATTAATCAATTCACTAATTTACTAATTAATTGCAGATCGACCAACTCCGTCAAGGTCAGCATCGTGAGTTAGCTAAGAGTTTCCTGCTATTTCTTAGACAGACCGAAAATAACTGACATAAGCTTGCTGGAGCAATTCAATGAACCGGTAGATACCCGAGAAATTTTATGATGTGTAAACTTCTGACGAGTTCGACCTATTAACTCAATATTTCACTTTCCTACAATTGTCTTCTTTTTTGGTACTTTAGCAGACCTGTTAGTTCAAGCGAAAACATGCTGCCAGAAACTGTAACCTCGATTAGATTTGAACCGATGGGAATAAGCATATTACTTTGAAAGGTATGTTTTATTCTAACTGACATGTTAAATCATTTCTAGCTGCGTATCTTCACATTTATACCGTAAAAAAGGACAATACTGAATTTAAACCTAGTAATAACTTCTGGTCGGTCATCAAAAACAAAAGGGCATATGTCAGCAGTTCAAATTGCAAGTTATCTATCTGGTTAACTTTCAGTTTGTACACATTTTTAAGTCTGAATAGAATTCGCTTATGTGACATTTAACCTTTGCGACTAACGTATTTTTGCAGCTGAAATTTCTTAAGAAACAACAATGAAATTGCCTTGTCAGATAGTTTCAAATCTGGCAGTAGCCACCATATTTTTTTACGATGGATTCCTGGTGATTGGCTGGAACGTAATGTAACAGTAGATTAAAGTGTGTGTATGATAAGCCAACAAGGCTAACAACAGCGTACTAATAATTTTTGTTCACTTCCAAATTCAGTGCTTAACTATGTAACATATTTGTATGTAAACTTCCGCATCACATGTTACTAGTATGAGTAAGTACCGATTTGCATGCTGAGGTTTCGCTTGTTCGCCAGTTACTTGCAGGGTTTGACCTAACAGAACTGTCCGAGTTGTGATGTTTTTTAAAACTATCTTTGTTGTCCTATTTCCTCATATAAAACGTGATTCCTGTAATAGGATGGTATAGCGGTTCTTACGCCTTGCTTTGTCCTTGTTTTTCTTCAGGGTGTTTTGAAGAATGAAGTGTATTTTCACTTTGCAACAACCTGGTTGTTTACAGTGTAACAACATGTACGGTTCGCATTACAGTAGTAACCCTCAATAGGATAAATGTTTGCAGCTAGTTTGTGGACATTTTCAGGAGACATATGTCTTGTGGAATTCATTTATGATCTATTTTACATTGTGCTGTTTCGAATGTATGTTTTATTTTGACTATACCGGTGCTGAGTCATATTCATCTTGTTTTAAAATCACATTCTTTCCATTCAAATTGTTTTTTTTTTTTACAAAATCACACAACCTTTAAAGATTCAAATATGTTTACCACAAAAACTACAGTGGGGTAATTATTGTACAAAAGCGTTCCATGTTTTCTTTTCCAATTTTTTAGAAGCTGTCAATCTATCTGATTGCCTTTATTCGCATGCACAACATAAATACAATGGACAACACATCGAGAAATAAAGATACTGCGCTCGCATATGTCCGCTTGTTTCTATAATTATCTTGAAACTAGTCTGTGGTAAACAATTTTCAAAATGTTACTATGTTTTTTGTCATATGCGTAGCAGAAAGCTTTACATGACAGTGTACGCTTCGTTTATGGAAAATTTTGTTAACTGTTAAGCATGATGGAGTTATTTATTGGTTGCTGTTGCACACTTTTATTTCTGGTTAGCTGTCATTAACGCATCTGTGGGTAGGCAAAATGTTCCCATTTCCATCAAACTTGCCGAAAGCACATAAGCCTCATTATGCAGTTTCTACTCGAGTAGCTTCCATTTGCTGACAATAAGCAATTCTGGAATGGTTAATATGTAGCTGGAAAGTAGTTGTTCCGTAATCACTCATACACGGTTAACAATCACAAGGCCGGACCTCATTAATTCACAATTTGTTTCATCATGTAGCGCTTCATGGTCACTTTAACTAATGTAAAATATAGAGGTGATGATGTGAGCGGTATAAGGGCTATGGTCACTTTTCATGTTTACACAATAAAACACAATAACAATTCCACCTTCAACCCTATAAAAGGTCCAGTTTGAAAGAATTTGATAAATGTATTAGCGTGATCAGCACTGAAGTCAACGTTACAGAGAAACATTATCATTTTCGCACTTGTGAACAGTGAGCGCAGAATGTTTTTACTAGTCAACAAAAGTATTGTCCTTAATTCGGTTCAAACAGTTTAAGAAAAACTAGCGCGGAACTGAGATCACACAGTGATTAACAAGACAGCTTGGACTATCAAACCATGCGCCCTTCCCGAACTTAGTACACAGCTCCCAGTGGGTTGTAAGGTTTATACTTTTTGGAGGCATACGCACTGTATGAGATTCAGTGCATTTATTGAATCTGTGCACATAGTCTGTTAAATTTCTAATTCATATGACCTTATTTCGTCAGTAGACGATTGGAGAAGATGTACTTTAAAGTACAAAGTGTAAACAAGTGGTTAACCGCAACAAAACTATAATGACCCACCTTTCTGTTACTGAATAGCTCATTTTGTCTAATGACATATAACGACAGTTACAAGCACGGAAGTGAAAACAAAATGCAGCCTAAATTATTGTACTTTTAAGGTTTTATAGTTGTATTTGGACTCATTGTAAACATGGACACGACAGGTTGTATTCAAACACATCCTGAGATTACATAAGAATCTTCTAAGAGGAAGGTGACTTGTCAACTGATGTGTCATCCACCCTCCGATTTTACGATACACTCAAAAAACCTTGATGTGATTCTTGCAAATCTTTGAAAGTCAATTCGTTTCTAATAACATTACAGACTAACGAATGCTACTGAGTTTTTGGCAGTTCAGAAAAGGAGTGAGTTTACTTTACTCAGATAAGTTTGGTATATCTTTATTAAAATCACTTTAATAAAAGTTGAGTGCCTTGTCAATAAAACCTTTTGGCTGAAATAATAAAAGAAAACGAATGTCAACAGAAAGATTTATACTTGAAATCTCGGCGTTGTGTGATACAATTACGAACCGTTAATTATAACTCAAGTGGTTACTGCCCAGATAAAATAAAAACAGGGTGGTTATTGGATGGAAACTGGTTTTGTTGTGTTGTGAGACAAAATGGAGATAAGATTTTGATTGTCAGCTTTAAAAATATTCAATCAACAAGAGAGAACTACATTTTTTGCACAACTTTATATTGAGGCATTTTATTTGGACAGAAACATATCATCCAACATGATATGTCGGACTGTGCGGCCACTATTTTATTCTACTCATTTAGACGTCCCTGAGGCAAACATGTGTTGAACACCACAATTGGAATTTAGCAAGATGACTTCATGAGCACCTTCACGGTTGGTTTCTCTTAGAGAGAACAATGAATGTCATTTGTTCGTCCCACCCCACTTATTTGAAGTTACTGTTTACTAGGGTAAGAAAGGTGTGTGGTTCATATTGTCTAATGGACCATGGCTAACTCTTTGTGATAGGCCGAATGTCTCACTTGATTGATATCTAAGAGGACCATAGTTAACTTGCGACTCACAGGTTTCCGATATATAGTCGGGGATTTGGTCACATCAACTTAAGCATCATTCCTAGTTGACAGCAGCTTTTACAAGTAAACAGAGTTTGCAGTCAACCCATTTTACAATGAACATTTTTGTTACTTTTCCAAATGACGAACCTGAACAATTTAAAGGATTCAAAACATTTTAGCAAACATGAGTAGTGATTACTTAGTATCTGCCATATTATTTTTGAAACGGAATTCCTGAATACATCGTGACCCACACACACCTAGTTGTAGAAGCCTTTATCCGTCTTTCGATTACGCACACTGGCTAACAATGTTCATCTGAGGCTAATCATTCGTATGTTTTCCGTCATAAACAATTGGGTATGTTACATATTAACCCACTGGTTTTCTTTCCTGTTAATCTACAACTAACTATGTGGTTGTAACGTAATTTTGAATGATTTTATCGGCCAAAGATATGCATTTGTCAGTCACATTTCTAGGCACTTTCTCTTCAGTTAATCGCTTTTCGAGTAGAGCACATTTGTGAAAATCGTTGGTATATTGATTTGAAGTGAGCATGGATGCAAGTTTGCGCATGCAAATTAGTGATATTCAAACGATTTCTTCTCTCTCTTCTGTAAGTAACGACGTTTAACTCGAATCTTCTATCGGGATGAAAAACAGATATGTTTTTTGTGAACCAGACGAGTCGACAGCTATGTAATGCAAGTTAGAGTAGCCACGTGTACCATTTCGTAGAGAGGAAATTCTCTGAGAAATTCATAATTCGATTTGGAGGCTTTGTAACAAACAGTTTCCAAAATCAAGCCCAATACAAATCGAGAAACACGAGATAAAATTCAGTAAATGTTTTGACCCTTTTAGTTGTCGATCTTTTAATAGCAGCGACTAAATTCGACAGAAATTCTACCTGATTGACAGATTTTAGCATCGTAGGGTTTATTATATTCTGGTTCACACACGCTAGGGTAGACAGTGTGTAAGATGACTGCAACTATTCTAGTTTTGTAGGGTTTTGTTATTTAGTTGGATAAGGCGTAGAGAGTTCCGACACGCCATAAGTATACGGTTGTGCAACAATCTATTGAGAGTTAGTGTGACAGCTAAAAGTATTTCAAAAGATACTTCATCGTTTATCTATTAACAAATTGATTTATTGATGGGTATCAGTGGATTTCAGTTTTCAATACAGATTGAATATTACCCATAATTGTTCGCAGCTGTCGCATTCTCGTGAACCTTTCAATCGGATCCTTTCGAGACCAAGCATCAGAATTGAGTTCCCCTCTTATCACAGCCGTCGTAGCATCAGCAATCAAAATATCGCCCAAGGATTCAATGATGTTTGTGATTTCAATTTACAAGAAGTCCTAGTCGAAGGATTAGCTATTGGAATTAACAAACAATAACTTCATCCCCCTTCGGAGAGAGCGCGCAAGCTGATCATTTCTTACAAGCGAAAGTGGTTGAACGTTCACATATGATAATTCGGTCATGTTCAATGTGAGGTTAGTGGTGCAGTCTAGTCTCGGCCGTGGCAAAGTTATGAACTAGTGACGAGCTCTAGTGAGAGTGAAACTCTAGTCTATTGCTTCTTTTCGGACGGAGCAGATTGAAAAATCTATTGTAGTGGAACAGCTGTGATCCGTTGTGAGTAACGTTCGATCTGTACGAAAAGGATATATTATTAATGTTCTGTTTTTGAGTGTGTAGGTTAGAATCAACCCGTGTGAAAATAACTCAACTGTCAGGTCATTTTATTAAAATAATAAATACCCTTGATTTGGTTAGCGGTGGCGTTCCATGACTTTGTTTGGTTAGAAAACAATGGATATCACTACTGTCGGATTTCAACATTTTTGGTCATTTGTCATACTTACCGTAGGCTGCCGTGCTGTGTTCGAAGTTCCATTAGTAAGATGTAATGCTTGTGATATGTGATTTTCCTCATGATTCATTACAACTCCAAATGTGCCTGGACGCAGATCGTTTTCACCAAGGTTTGATTGAAAGTTTACTGAGCACAAATTGGTTAGAGAAGTCGCAGCCGCCCCGTTGTTGTCTGGATTCACTGTCAATCCAGACAGAGCAACTGGTGTTGTTGGTGTAGTAATATGACAAACAGCCTTTGTTGACAGTAGACTGGGCGATTCTAGTTTCGGCTGAATGACATGCACCATTGAATGAATCAATCTGCGTGTTTGTACCTGGGTGAGTATATGTTTTCTGCGGTTAATCTGTTGTAACTAATGGTCGTCAACCTTGATATGAAATTGACAGAAGATAAATTGGCATCCAACGATCCTCCTGTTTCAACACACTGATAGCTTTGTAAAAGTGTTTATGTTGATACTTCCCTACTGTTCATCCTTCGTATTTCTGTACGATGTTTGTACGCAAGCTAGGTTGGCAGTTCATCCTATCGCGTCAACATTTGATCACAGAATGACAGAAACCGTGGACCAATCGGAGCATTGTACACGGGTGGGATCTCACTTAAATCTATCTCAAAATGGAATACGCATTACGTGGGTGTATCTCTTCATGTCAGTGTGTTGGCACACACCTACATAAACCTAAAAATGGGAGAAAAGTAAAACCAAGGGTTTTTGTTCGTAATGGGCATTCTCGGAAACACAATATGAAATTCACTTAAACCACATCGACATTAGTTCACACCTAATTAGTGGACAGGATATTAGTTGCTTTCACTCAGTTTCATTAACCCACTTCAGTTACTGAACAGAACTAGCCGAGCTACTGACCGGCATGGGAAGAGAAGGTGAAGGAGCACACAACATTGACAATACAAACATTAACTTGTTAGAAATAGGAATACAGTGTGTACACATAAAACGACTTAGGATGAAGGTAAGGAAAAAGTACATTGAACACCTGGGCGCTAGTTTATGAATATCGTATGAAGTTTTCTAAGTGTCTCCTGGGTATTTATGAAGAGCAGTGGGCCACATCAAGGTTGCAGATCCGATCACCTGTTTTGTAGGTAATCTGTTATTACCGCGAAAGTTTTGAGTTAAACTTTGTCACACAAAAAGGGAAAAAGTAAACTTTCATAAACAGCGCCGGCGTAGAGGTGCAGGCAACACTCCTGAGAAAGACTACCCGGGTAGTTGAAACGTTGCGTATCACAAATCGCTCCTGATTTTGTGTTATTTTTAATACATTTGTTGATGTTATTGTACTTTCTCGCAATATCACCGCACAACTTGAGCAGAACACAAATGATGTTGGCTGATTGTTTGGTTACAATAATCTGTCAACTTTGACAGTGAACCTGAAGAAAGAAATTAGCATGGATTTCCGGCAAAACAAAGAATACGCACTGATGATGAGCTGAAACGAGAACAAGTTTCAAATCCGATAGGTTTTTACGAAATAGGGTGTGGCCGAAAAACCTGTCTTAAATCGAGAAGTGCAAACTGTTACGAGCATTAGTGAAATACCAACATCCATGTACCTTGCTACCAGTTATTAGAATGAGCAGCTGTCAAAAAAAACGCATTGATCCTTTTGAGAAGGTACTCAAGAATTTAACAACAATCGGAATATCAGATATTCCAGATTGGCTTAACAAAACTGTTTTATTTGCGGGAACCGGAAATGACAATCTTTCCTTATTGTGTGCATTGTTCATCAGAAATGAAAACTGTCGGAAATGCATTCTTACAATTCTGATGATTTTTGTTTGCAGTCCTGTAACTAGTCGTGTTGTGTATTGCTCACAGTAAAAATTGAGCCATAAACCGTCACAATCCATTGTGTTGTCTTTTGTAAAATGATTCATTTCAGTATATGCTCATGATTTCGCATATGAAGGGAAAATAGCATGTAATACGCGATCTTATATCCGTGTTTGCCGGTGACTAAATTTATTCGGATGTTCGGTGAATATAATAAAAATGGAATAAACGTGAGTCGTAACATCGAGGTAAGAAATGTTTGACAGTGCATTGATATCAGCATCGGACACACATAAAGGCAACGTTGTGACATAAGCACAATTGCCTACCTGTGGAAGTTGGTTAGAGGTAATGCCCAAAAATTACAATACGTGTTATCTTTAGTGTGATTATTGATAAAACCGAGTTTTATTATGCTAAGCCGATCTAACCTTGAACACAGTTCGGAAGTGTGTTTTAACTTGAATAGATTTCAGTTATGAGCTAATTCTGTCTGCAAAACGGCACACTTTTCGGTAACCCAATCCCATTCAAACAGCGCTAAAGCATTCAGTCACTTTAATGAAAATATATGTCAATAAACGGCTTGTTGTGGATGAGAGTCTGTCGGTGTGGACCGGATCGTCTTTAAAGCATGTTGAACCAGACAACTTAATGAGATCATGGCTTTTCCGGCATTTCTGTTATAAAAGTTTTACACACATGTCCTAAATTTATTAAGGTAGGTTAAACATGCCTCCATGTTTTTTCAAATGTGGGAGGAATATATGGCTGAACTCAATGAATAAAATCAAGAGATCAACCTAGTCGTTCCAAAATATGTTGTCTTTTCATTAGTCATTACATCTGCACAAGGTATACATAAAACAAATCAATTGACACTATGTGTTCTTTGTCTCGTTTATGCGAAAGTGTGACTGTTTTGCTACAGGCAATGTATTACTAAACAAAACGTTTGTGCCGTACATTCATGATTGCAAATTTTTTTATATTTTGGATGGCACGCATTTTACTCATTGGCTATTGATTAAAGCAAGTAAAGCATTCTTATAGACTTTCAAAATTCGTACACTAATGTACAGTTTGATAGTTGTTTAGGCATTCGGCTCGAATCCGTTTTACTGACCTGGGAGTTTATGGCTAAATTATGGCAACCAATACAACTGGCTGTGGATCTTAAGAGGGTCTGTACTGGTGGTTACCCAGCTGGACTGTTATGCCGCAAATATAACCTCATTCATAAATTCAGTGAGATCAGTCTGTTACCAAGTAAACACACAGTCCACTGTGATCATACTTATGTGGTTTCCGTATTAGAAATGAAGTGTTAGACCTTTTGGAAGCCTTCAAAGGAGCAAAAGTGGATTACATCAGTCACCCGTCAGCTGCTGTCGACTGAAGTTCACAGTAACGAACAGGTTTACGACTCACAAAAAAACCCTCGTATTGTGCTATGCAGCAAATGACCGGTAGATTCAAGATTTGCTCGCTAAATCTTGAAAGGTATAGCATGTAACCTCTCTGTTACTTCAGAGACCGCTAAACACAACCATTTTTCGTTTAACCAAACGTAGAAGATTGTTGTGATTGTGTATATATAGATGGCCAATCGATCGTGAGAAGTTTAAAACTTGAGGTTGAAAATTTTCAAGTCGGAAAATGAGTTATTCAAAAAGACAAGGCACATCAACTTTGGGTCTAGTAAGTTGTCCGCTACCTGAAAATGTTTCAATAAATGTATGGTTGTTGTTCTCATGTAGTGACCAGAAACAGCATGCGAGATACTTTGACCATTCAAAGTTGATTAAACTTACAATGAATTAAAAATTAGATGATAATCAGTTGTCTAGTTGGGTGATATGAACCTATTCGGGGCAACACGTCTGACGATCTCTATGAACTCGATTATAGACACGAAGCGAATGTGTTGGTCTGATCCTCCAAGAACCGATAGGTTTGTTCCACCCTATTGTTTTTTTCTACACGGAAGCCAATCCCTATAGTCTACTTGTTGACAAGTGATTGTTTTCATGTGAATCAGATAAAAGTCAGCAAAATATTAACAACACACAAAGTTTGAAACTTCATTATGTGGTTTACTAGTACGAACAAAGTTAAATTCTCCAAATATCAGCATTTAAGTATTAGCTCATAAAAGTCAGACAGAGAAGTGATAGCCATGGATTCGTATATAAGCCACCTAAACAAAGAGAAGTACGGGATTTTGTTCTTCATATAGGTTAAAAATCATCTACAAGTGATGGCAGCTGTCGTATCCACATAGACTTTCCAGTCGGCCCTTTTCGAAAACAAGCACTAGACTCAGGTTTCAATCTCAGGACTCAAACCCCGATCACGCTTTCAGGAGGCAACCGTGTTCACCACTGCTCCACTGATCTCACATTAAGCACGACCGAATTATCACATGTAAACGCTCGACCGTTTTCGCTTGTGAGTAATGATCAGGTTGCCCGATCGCCTTTAAAGGAGCTACAGTTATTGTCTGTTAACTCCAGTCGATGACCCTCTTCACTAGAACTTCTCTCCAAGTTGAAATCACAAAATCATTAACATGTTGAGTGGTATTTTAATTACTGATTAGTAGTAAGGTGTTTTGATTCCCAAAATCCCCTACCACTCATCATTAGCTTGAATAATTTTCTGTAAATCAACCAGTTGCATGTTATTTTAGCCGTTACAGCTAAAAACTTATTTAGCTGTTCATGTAGGCATGCTGTGCACATCTCCTGGAACAACTGACTAAAAACCTTGTGTGGACTGCGAACTCCAAAGTATCGACCGACTTAAACTGACCGATAATACAGTTTATCGGTAGTAATGATCATTTTGCTAAATTTAGTATTGCCCATTTGTTAAAAGGTTACCGTTCATCTCAAGTGCTGCTGCAGTGTCATCTAGACGACTTCTCACCTAATCTATCGATACTTGGCTCAACTTCTCCCTTTGCAGTTAACACGCGTTTGGTTTGATATTAAACCCATTAAAGTGGTAATGTCGCTTAGTCGAATAAAACTTCATTCTGTGAAAAACGTTACTGCTTCACATTGTAAATTCCTGATGTAAACGAACTGTTCTGTTGACCTGAGGAAGTTAATGAAGTTTCCGAGCGTGCACGTTCTCAAATATCAACTTGATACTGTGTTTTATGCAGTTGCCATCTGTAAACAGCTCATCTGATAACCTGATTACAACGGAAACTGATGATGTGTTTTGGTGAGGTCATTTGGGTGCACTCGTTTCTCAATCCTGTTTATCATCATTCTAATGATAGATGGGAACATTGCGGGGTCACCTCTATGAGAATCTGACCCGATGCATTGAATGTAAGTTTAGCAAAGGATTGTGGCTGTGTTTTATTTCGTTTAATTATATGTAAGTTCGCAGTACATAATTCACTTTATAAGTGCCCCAGTCATTATCACTCAGGTATGCACATACTAACTTGATGTTTGGTGTCTCATATCTTCTCAAGAAGTAATTGGCTCACTCGTTAGGTCAATTCCTACAAGAATGTTAGTGTGAGAAAACGTCTCTCAGTAACTGAACATAAACTGTTTACTCGGAATAGTTTTCAGCAACTGCTCACGTGCGTATTACGGATCGTAATGATCAAAGCTCCACAACCAAGGATACATACTGAAAATAAAAGCGTATTAAATGTTTTGCAGTGTCTCATTTTCAATTTTATCGGAATAGAACAGAACTCCAAAGATCAACATTTGGCATTCCAAAAGGAAAGGCAATCTACGGTAAGCTGAAACTTTGTGAAAAGCAGCCAGACTTAGTTTCTGATAGATAATTAGGCAAAATGTTTTTGTTGTGGGTGTTTCGGCGTCCTACTTCAGAATAAATTTTCAAGACAAACATAATCGGGTTTTAGTTATAAACTGACCACGTCCAAACAGCAACATCTTGGAGCTTCGTTTTTGGGACCCATTTGAAATGAGGGCGATTTATGCGTTACGCCTTCGCTTCTGTATAGTTTCTGTAGTGGATTGCCAAAGAGGTAGATAATGATGTGAAAGTGGTCAGGTTTAGTCCATACTGCCCGACTGTGGCTGATCAGATGTAAAACCACACGACAGTTGCACTCGACTGCCATGAGGTTTAGCGACATGTGCTTAGTTATCGAGGTTGATCGCCTTGATAACCATGGGTCACTACGTGCGATCTGTCGATTTGGCAGTTTTGTGCAAGTTTACGCATTTCTCAAGGCATTTGTTGGCCATATAACTTATAACTTATAACATCTGGTTATCTTTAAAAGAGAAGAGTGTCTATTGAAGCATTTTAGTATGCTGCTGTATCAAACATTTGACAGTAATCGTGCCGACTTTTAGTTATCGACTTATACTAGTTCTGTGATATGTTTTACTCTCGTGTCACCAAAAATTGACAAATGGCTATCTCACATATCAGATATTGTGCAGCTCCCTAGTCCCAGGAGGCACTTGGCCAAACTGTTTATAACTACACCGTCAGCCATTAGGCTTGTAAGGCTGAGCATTTTAGGATAAACAGCCTACGCTATGAAACAGTATGAACATCACCGAAAGTTTTACCTTTGCACCTACCATTTGCAATGCAAAATATCTGAATGTCCCGGTAACAATATTGTGATGAGATATCCCTGTGATTCCAACCAGTGGTGATGTAATCAATTGACATCCGGTCACGTCCTCAACTAGTTTCATCAAGGCCAATACACGGACAAAGCTACCATCATTTCTGTTGAGGGATGGTCAACGCCATTTTCGTTCCGCGTTTTCCTCGTGCTAATTTCTCGAGGTGAAATTGCCAGCCATCACTTGAATTATCATATTCAAATTCATCGCCAGGTATTGGTCCTTGTCGGTCAGCGTAAATACATCCGTTGAATTTCATTGTCTGGTGTGAGGTACTAAAGTCAACCTATAGTTTCGATTGAAATGCAGTTGATAACTACAATTAACCACGACCGCAAAAACTACGTTGAGGCAAATGGACATTCAGTTTGTTTGCGTAGCACTGCAAGAATACGGTTCGGAATGATGCATTTTTATCTGTCCCGCATCTCGACCAATTGATATCCATCTTAACTTTACATTATACATATTTGAAATGCCTGGTCATCAAATGAATCTCGTTGCTCACAGTAGATTACATTCATCTATTGTTGACAGATTCGACTGTTCAGCAACCACTATGTCGGTTTCAGATGTTTATTAAATGAGAGATTAACTTGCTCACTGTATTATACAGTTTGTTAAATGGAAGTACACCCCGGTGTTATCGTGCCTTGATTTAACGTAATCATGCTACAGTAATTAAATGCGGCATCCAGAGCATTTAATTCGTATTGCAAAATTACTTTCACCTGTGTATCCAAATGCAACCGTTTGGAAATCACTCCAGGTGGAATAAAGCGTTAGTTACCATCTAATTTAGTTTTATATCGGACAATCATTATTGCACACATAATCAATCCAAATGTGTTTACCCACTACGTTTACAAAATAATCAGTTCCTTTTACTTTTATATATGTGACTTTAGAAACAGCATCATCTCACGTTAGAGTGCATGATCGGAAGAAGTTCCCTGTTGGGCAACATAAATTGCTGAAGCCTGATATTCACTCCACTTCTAAGGGGGTGTACCTCCGGCGAGGAACGCGTTGAGCAACGGAACCAGCAATTTGACGCCAGTGGAACACACGGCTGTCAGTAATCACCCGCTGTCTGTATAATACCATGTGATGAGAAGTTGGGTAATTAACCAACGCGTATAGGTAAAACACTACCTATTGCAGTGACCACAAATGGCGCTTGGTCTGCGAAGCTATTTACATGAAAAATATAGAACAACGAACACGCATACTCATTTGCATGGCCGACGAGCATCGTCCTACATTGGGCAGCAGTGTGTTGTCATTCGTCTTAATGGCGCGTCCATCATAATGCACACACAGGTTTACGTCAGTCACTCCTCGTTCCTCGTCTTCCTGTTGTTTAGACCTGCCTTGTTTTCTTCGAATATACGCACTGTACTACTTACTAATGAAGGTGGGTGTCACACAAAACTATGAAGACTGAACTCCTGAGTAATATCTTACGATCAGCCACAGGGCATGCAAAACAGTAAAGGTTATCTACCTGGACTTGCTCAAAAACCATTCAAGTTGTAATCGATGGCTATTCCAAGTAGAAGAGCCAAATTTTTGATGGCGGAACACATTGCAGTCTGACTATTTTGCCCCTTTTCTCGGGTTCATAGGAAACCTTTTCGGACGGATCTACTTTGCAAGAGATGTTTCTACGTATTTTATTAACTCAGGCTGCCATCGAACGTGTTTGTAGGAACACAACATTCTCCGGTCGTACATTTTAAACCAATTACAGCATTTTGAGGGTTGATATTTTGTGGATTCTCTTTGAAGTATCTTTGCTACACGTTTTTCGGGAGAGAGTTTCACGGAATTGCATTCATCAAATAAAATTAATACATTATCTTGAGAACAAAACTTATTTTCAACCGCAAACTTCAAAAATCGCAATGCAGTTTTCATATAACAAGTTAAATAAGTCTCACAAATATTGGCCTTTGTCTAGAAGCTCAGATAAATTCGTTTATTACAAACAGCTCCATTAAAGTTTCCATGAATAGGGACTAAGAATTTAATAAATGGTGAATGAAGAAGTAGTCTTAGTCTTTATGAGACCACTGGGGTTGCAACATTGCAACAATAGAATTAGTCACCTGTTCAGCAGTCCTAGAAGAATGGAGAACTGAGGCATATTCAATGCTTAGGTGTTTGATGGGTCAGGATTCATTACATTTTGTTATACGGAAAGAAGTACATATCTTAGCCCGTTGTCTACTTTACGCAGAATGGCATACACCGAAGACACCGACAGGGAATAATAGATACACTCTGAACTGAATGGAAACTTTCAGCAAACCAGTAACGGGATAACCTCGGAATGGTTTCCGTAAGTAGTTGGTAGTTACGGAACGAGAGCCTAGATTTATATATGTACGTCCCTACTGAAGAAATCAGAGCCTGTCAACGCAAGACCTCAATAATATATACACTCACAAATCCTAATCTGATTGGTGAAATATTGACCGAGGAGCTTGATGAATGTCGAAAGATATAACACTAAACTGTACGTCCAGTCCTGATGTGGTACCGCAAGGCGACGTTGGACTGATTCGTTGTTAGATTGACTGATTTGTCGCTGTTTGGATGAGCGGTGAATCGAATAGATTTTGAACACAATACTACAAAACTGTTACATTTATTTTGGGGACCAAATGTCATGTCACTTTATGTGACAGTATACTCTGAATGTAAAAAACATTTTATATTTCTACAACCTGTATCATTTGTGAAGTAATCTGTTTCAAGTAATGCAAAACTTCTCAGATAACTGTGGCTTTAATCGTTGTTTTGCCGTCAACTGCCTTCCTGAGGCGAATTGCAACACATATGGGTGCACAGTACTAAATGGAAATGGATATCAAGCAAGTTCTGTTTTGGGCTCAATTTTCGGTGTAACTGTAACAATCTCATTTTACTGTACTCAGTTTCAACATTTTCAACATTGACCTATCTTAAAGTATACATACTACAATCTGTCTTCTGTGTGAAGCGATCTCACGGTTACGTTTTCTCATCGGTAAAAAGGTGTGAAAACGTTGTTCACCACCCACATGTCTGAGTTGATCTATTTGCTAGTAGCGGTTAATGAGTGAAACATGTGGTCATTATGATGAGTACGTCACTGTAAGTGCTTACATTTCCTGTTAATTCTAATCCAGGATTATTGTCTCTTCCGTAAAGCGAAACGATGAATTCTTTTGCGCAATAAATTTTTTTTATTGAAACGTTTGCGTAGAGAAATTCAGTGCCTTAAGATACTGTGTTTTTATCTGTCTATTTGCGTGTAATCGCCTTATCTGCAATCATAAGTTTATCTTATATCGATATTTTTTCTAACCAATATACTGACGGCATATACGCAACAATGGGTCGGAACTGATCCTTGGCTGTATATACTCTGTCGAATGTAAGAGAAAAGCTTCAACCTGAATTGATTTAGGCAACAACTGGGACAGGATCCATCAATACCTACAACAATCCATGATGAATCCGAAGTTTTTGATGAGGTATATCAGTTAGCAATAGGTGCCTAACGGCAGTTGACAAAGTCAACTCTTCGGAAACCTTCGGAAATCATTTTATACAAGTCGCCACTTAAATTTTATAGTGGGGTGGCACAGACCTTAATGTAAGTGCAATACATATAATTGTTAACGTGTGAGTGGCTGGGGAATGAAAACTGCATTCCTTAAATAAAATGGTCAGAATGATAGGAATCATAAACAATGAGCCCAGCCAAACTCAATACAAGTAGGACTGTTTTAGCTCAGAGTACGTATACTGAACGATCATTCAGTCTGATTGCATAGTGCTCTAAACTGTTTGACTCATCAAAATTGTTTAGGAAAGGAAGCGTTGACCCATTACAGACAGTGTTAACTTTTTCATCAAAGAAGAAAGAAGACATATATTGCTATATGTTAACATTTCATTTACTCTCATCAGTCGCAAACGTAAAACATGCCAGTTATATACATCATACAAATGAAGACAAACAGGGAACTAGACACGCCTACAATAACACCAATTATTATGTAATCACGACCATGGCTCCAAGATGTTCAGTAAAGGAAGGTCGGGCTTTAGTGTTCAAACTCTGGAAGTGTTTTGTTTCTGATAACTAGAACTACTTTGAAATATTGCGTGCACATATCCTTGTTCCGATCCGCTTGTCCATATCATGAGCTTTTAGTTTAACGATAAACTGAGTTTCGTTTACTTGAAGTCATAAAATAAATGAAGGTCAACAACCATAACAGTTAATTATCAAACGCAAGTTCAGTGTAGTTCTATAAGCATTTTAATTCAAGGTGTTTGTTTCCATTATTAAAATATTGCAAAATTGTATTTTAACCAGCAACAAAGCTCCCCACGTTTGAATGTCTACACCATCCATTTCATAAAAACATTCCATTATCAAAATGCTTATGGGATTGCACGCAGTGTCTGCTCGTTCAGTCCATTGTGATACCTGCTGCATATGTCACTAAGCTGTCGGCCAGACTTCCTGGAAAAAAGACATCCTGTTGTGACAGAATGTTGAAAACCGTAAACTATATTTCCATTGGTGCTCAATGAAGTACGCCGTAGTTCAGTCCAAATCTGACAGCGCTTCATGTGCTTGGTTGAAACCAGTCAAAACTGTGACAACTTGGACTATTTTCACGCATCAAAATTCCCGGCTGACTTTGAACAAACTTTGCTTCTCTTTCTAATTGCAAGCATAGAATGCACAGGACTAGACAAATTAATATTTCGAACTATCAAATCTTTAGCACTTAAATAATCTTGGATTCGAGGTCAAAATGAGAAACAGGTTCTGTTTGTTATCACTGTAAAACAGTTGTGTGAGCGAATCAAATAAAAGTATTATTTGGTAACTGAAATTTGCATATGATTGATAACAGTGTCGTTCATTCAAGCAGTTCACACCTTGTTCAGTTTTGGTTAATCTGATCAGCATTACGAAAGCGAGGCAATCAAGACTTTGACGCGTACATATGAGTCGGAATGCGGAATCACCACGTGTTGGTAGTCCAGACACCAATCCGTCACACCATGTTGTGTAGATCAACGTGGTTGCAGGATGGTAGGTAAATTAATATTTTTATATGGCTCGCATTCTTTGCTCGAAGATAAAAACTGATTTCCCGACTTCCGGTTAGACTGTTGTCTAGCAAGCGAGGGGGAGATTTTGCGGAAGGTTGGGCCCGGTAACCATCAGTGTTTATGGTGCTGATGAGATTCAACAGAGATAAAAATAATTGTCCATTATTTTGCCGGTAATCGATAGGACCGACTGTTTTGTAAAATCATCCTTCAGCTGCTTCTGTTGTCAGAATGAAAGATTGGTGGTTTACCGCTCAGCCACTAAAAACTGGTTGGTTTCACCATTTGACAAAACGCGGTATATTAGCCAAAATAACCAGATTTATGCCTAAAATCCATCGGCTTTTCCATATTGATTATGGTTACACGAAACCTGGAGACTTAATTTCTTGTGGTTTATCGAAAAATATAAGCTACCCACCATCAACACTATACTGTACTTTCGGCGTCGGCACAAGTGAATCTTGGCCGATCGGTTGTCTCCCGGTAGAATATTTCAGTTTCTTCAACAGATCCCTCAAATTCAGGGCTTAGTTCATAAAAGACCTTGGTATACACTCCAGTGATACTAATGTAGGATTCTCTTTCAAGGTATTCGATAATTTTGCCATGGGAAACACAGTGTGTAAGAGAGTCCATTCTTCATTCAGTCTTGGGACAGTAGAAATAAAAATTCTCTCGAATCCAGGCATCCAGTTCATATTTGGTTCTCTATTCGACTGAAATTCAGTCAGTACTGAACCTACTTCCTCAGAGCTCATTGAACAAACAAATGAAAAGCAGTGTGAACAGGTTAAGTAAATTTTGTTCGTCGTTCAGCTGAGAACCGTGAGGTTATAATTTTTTTAAAAATTTCAACTGAAGTACCTCACACGTTTCGTATATCGCTGAACCCACAACTGTAAACACACCTGAACTTTCATCTTACTTTGCTTCATAAATTAAACCAATGAATTGATTTCACGTGAATACTTTGATGCAGACATTATTTCGTACTAATTACGAATTCCGATTACTTCTAGAGAGAACCGATCATGATCCGTTAAAAGATGCAGAATTTGTTTCTAATTAGCATAAAATGGAAACCCATCATAGTCTACTCGAACGTTTGCCTCCAGGTAGACCTTCTAACTTATCTCCTTCGAGAATAAATATTCATTGTGTAAGGATCGATTGAAATTGATGAAATTTTTCGAATATTTCTGAGGCGATTAAAAAAATACACATTGGTTACAGGTAGGTGCAGATGATGGTTTAAAGATGAAAGATTTTTTTCAAAACTTTGTGTGGTGAAAATAACCCCGATGGTCAACACGGTTAGCTCATGTGAGCACAAACCAGAGTTCAGAAACCACGAGTGACCGAGCAGTGCAACAATTACGGGCTCTGAGATAACGTAAAGTTTGTTCTGATGCTTTATTTCAAGACGGGCTAACGGAGGACGTTCTGGTTTTATGCCTTAACCAAATTCTGATGTATATAATGCACAATTTAGCAGAAAATGATTATTTTTGTTAAGTTATACGGAAAACCTGTTTGTTTTGAGTGGATCCAATTAAGTAAAACCAAGGTATGAACACATCAATAATCATGCTGACAGTCTTTTCATTGATTAGATGGATACAGTTTACCTAACTACAAGTTTTAGCAGATAACAAGTATCAGAACCTGAAGTTTCAACAATGTATTTCAATAAAAACCAAAGCTCCATGAAGGTCTACGTCTACCCCGTATTCATTGTGTAATGATTATCCGTCAGAATTTGGCATAATCATTCTCGCTCTAGTGGTCTTAACTAGTTGTCCACTTTAATATGAACTGGCGGAACTAAAACGAAAGTTTACGTAATAAAATCAGCTATTACAGACCACGTCCACGGACAAATTTTGATTTTCATGTATTCTGCCTATGAAGTCTTAACGGTTTAGCCAACTCTACTGCAACAGAAAATCAGTCCCCTACAATTATCACACTGAACATCCATTTCAGTTAACTTTGTTCGTACGTGCATGCACGTGTGCTTCAGATGGACCTGTTAACATGTTGAAGACAAGTTGTAGCTTTTCTATGAAAATGCTCACTGGCTACCTTTTGCTTCTGAGACGGCTCAAAAATATTACCTTGGAAATGGTCAGGGCTAACAACGTATGAATAAGTACATCATTTCAAGAGTTACTGGTCGAAAGTTGATAATATATAAATAGCCCACAGTATCGTGTTCGGGGAAATAGTTCTGTTAAAAACAGTAGTAAATAGATTACAGCGGTTAGAGAAAAAGGCAATGTTGATATAATTTAATATATACTGGGCCGCTTTTTAGTGCCGCAGAATTCTGCTAAGATGGTTCAATTGTTAGATAGTTTCGTACGTCCAAACCTTGAAGCAACTCAACGTGAACCGCCGTTTTTCATGGTATTCCCAAGGGAAAATAACCGCGAAGAAAACACTTTTAGTGAAGTAATCAAGCAGAATAAAAGATTTTGGGGTAATGTGGTCGATATTCATGGGATAGACAAGCTGGATTGAATGGGATTCTCTTTTTAACTTCTCCAGAAACTCAGGAAAAGAGCAGAAGTTGCTGTCATTTTTTATTTGGGCTGAGTGTCGTAACCCACGTTAGCACAAGACCAGGGGCATGAAGAAAAAGGGGAGCTGTAAGTCTGCCCATTATTTTCAGATTTCTACTGAGGGTTATCATTGTTGTATGACCTTGATGCTTTAATGTGACAAAAAATCTCATTGGTCAAGATTCAAGACAATTTATTAAATTAAAAGTGTTAGTCTTTCTACTCCCGTGAAAACCAACGAGGACATTGAAATCTAATCTCTGAACAGTACGAAAAATGTTAGGTGCTGTAAGCTTTCAGAATTAAACTTGCTACGAACCTCTGTAATAAGATGATTTACTGAATGTTCAATCAGTTTTGACACTCACCTGTTCTTCCCCCAGGATAAGCATGGTCAGGCCAGTAGATTTGTACTCTAACAATCCAACCTGCTAAAAGGATGTAGATTTTGTATTACTTCACTAGCTTACATCTAATCGTTTAGCACAATTATTAATGCATTGTACACAGTTGCCCACATTCATCAAAAAAACACATTACAACTGTTCCATTAGCTCCAATCGATGGTCACATGATTGGAACTTCACAAACAAAACTAGGTCACTAATTTTGTAACCTTAGATAAGCACCACCCACAAGTGGTTGATTCTTTTACCGGGTTTAATGTACAATCAATGAAGTAGAGGTCAACAAGTTTGCCAGGCAATTCAAGAATCTCGAGAACAACTTTCTATTTGAACATAGATAACGGATTAGCCCAAATAACTGAAAGATTTAGATGAGGTCCAAACACAAACGTTTCCACTCCCCTGAACTGGTCGTAATACATTGATACATACATTTAAATTTTCCTATTTAGCAGGGTTGTGAAGTAAAATTGAATGAATTATTTATTTTATTTTTGGCGGATGTTTGGAACAGTAACTTCCGATTAGGTCCACTATCAACTGAATTGCAACTCAGCCACTCGATCAAATTATGCTGCTTTTAGAATTGGGGCTACTCCTTTTAAATACACTCTGGAATTTCGAGAACCATGTCACGCTCGTTCAGTTCATCAAAACCACAAGTAGACAATTATTACGAGATGCCACATAATAAAGATAAACAGAAACGTCATTGGGGCGCATAGCTATAAGAGGTCGTCAAAATGGTCGTTGCCATATTAGGTGAGTTACGTGAGTTATCTAATTTTGGGTGCACAGTCCTCATTGTCTTCGTTTACCCGACACAGCCTGAGTAATGTCCAAAACCCATGAGTTGTGTTTCGCTGTGTTCATCTGACCATGACAGATTCTTCCTATTCTCCAACCTTATGAATTCTACACAGTCAGATTTGTCTGTTACTTACGAAACCGTTCGAAACATTATACTGACATTTCTGGACGTTATAATTTCCAACTATAGTTCCAACACATATTCCATCACGTGTTTGGTTTATTACGTGTACATTTAGGAGGTCACTACCTCCAGTTATGTAGCCTGGACCCATGTTCTACTAACAGAGTCTGATTAAATCTTCGTTTGAAAAGGCCGATGGATTTGAACAGATGACCGTGTGACATACGAAAAACAAGTCTTGACAACCGGGAAAAACCTGCAACTGGTGCAATTAAAAAATGGACGTATTCCTCAGATTCCAGTTCAAACTAAACCAGGTAATCACTGTACTGTGGCATTAGGTTTAGTTAATCGTGAACTTGCAAACAACATGCGGTGAACTTGTATATCCGGTCATCAGCTCTGGAAGTTAAGTGTGGAAACCTTAGACTGGGCAGAACACTGTCCAGGTGTCATTCGTCAGTGCATTTGTAGTTTCAGTGACAACTGTGTTGGCAGACCGGATCAGAGGTTATGTCATTTATTGACTGAACACTTACATAAGTGACTGATTCAGTGTACCAAACGAAAGTACGATCAAATGAGTAATTGGGTTTTTAATCCGGGATCATCAGCTGTCAAGCCGGTCAAGAAAAGATGTAACAATGTTGAACCAATCAATTCGCATGCTGTGTTAGAAGAATAAAAAAACGGAACTCCGCGAGCAAAATTTGATGACTCGAGACATCTACTTTCTGTGACAACTGCCTTCCGACCTTAATTTCATCGCTTTATTTTCAGGCACTTTGTTATATTTTTTGTATGCTTTAGACGTGCAAATAACGATATAAATCCAAATGTCAACAATCCACAACGTCTACTTTCACACTGTTTTAACAAACGTAATAAGTTACTCAAGACTTTATTCGCACCTTCAGAAGGGCGAGGCGTAAAGATCTTTAGGCGAAGCAAAGAAATTTTAACAGAAATGCTGCTTACTTTCATCTGAAAACATTTTAGAAACTCCGCCTAATCTCTTTCCATTATGGGTGAATTTAGCTTTGAAAAAGCGCATCACCAGATACAAACAAGCATGAAACTGGGGTTTCCATAAACCGTAATACCTCAGTTATAATACCCACAACAATATGTGCCCAACATCTACTACTGACCCTGCCCTCTGGTTGTCTTGTGTTTGCTGCCCTCATTCTGATATCAATAACCATTTGGTTTTTCAGCAAACATCTCCAACTATTAAGCACATCGTGATGTCCGTTTGTATACAAATGTCAATATCATTGTACTGTGACAATTCGACTTATCTGAGGAAAGCTGGAAATGGTGCAACAATTAGCCGTAAATATTTAAGTACCACTGTGTCCATACTACACACATTTTTCATATATTATGATAATGCGTGCTAGTGTTCCTGCTTCCGAAATTTAGGACGTTACTGCTTTCATGAGGATGGCTGTTCTAACCATTTTAACAATCAGCTTTATAGTAATTTACGGTTGCATTTTGTAATGCGTTCTCATTCTTGACGGTCGATTCACAAGCATCAGGTTGATTAGCTATGGAAAAGCAAACCTGTCAGTTTCTAGTTGCCTCCTCGTTGTTTCCATCAAATTAATGGATGTTTTGTCCAGAAAACGGACTGAAAAATGTTATTCAACGACAATTAAGTTTATTTGCTCCTTGCGGTAATTGATTCCTTAAATTTCCTGCCTCGGTTTGGCTAAACAAACAGAACTTGTGCAATTCAAAATATTAGCTACAATTCGGCGGTCAAATGCGTACGAAACGACTGATTCTCCGGTGAATTTTCAAGTTATTCTGAACTAACTATCAACATGAAACAGAAATGTTGGTTTTTCCTCAGAAAGTAGGAATGAAATTTAGGTGCTGCATTTAAATGATGACCACGTGAATTTTTTGAGCAATCTCTGTGTTTTTCAGTGTGTTTAACTTGGCAAGTACCACTTACCAAAACTTGTGTAGTAAACAGAAGCTTAGAATCTATTCTGCAGTATATAAGAAACAATAAAATATGTATCATTCTATTTTTGACTACGAGTTTTCCTGATCTTTTCTTTCCACGCAGTTTGAATTTCGCACACCTATCTCTTCAGAATTCATTTTGAACAGTAAATGTCATCTTAAGATTTCAGTGTGTCATGCGGAACATTTGGCTGTAACATAAGTGGAGAGCGATTATCGTCACAGTCATTAAAACGAGCAACCTGTTAAGCAATACAGTTTCTTGAATACACGCTACTTTTTGTCATCTGAATGATCTAGCTCTTTCAGTAGTTCAGTTTACTTGACTAACTGATCAGCTGTATGGAAATATATTTTATTTGTAAAGCAAAATGTTACTGTGAATATGCGAAACGCAAGCATTGTGGTTTTGTTCTTACGAAATTCATTATACTGAGTGCATTTCTTTATTGTGTAGGTACATTGTCTGCTCCGTTACAACAAACCGAGGGGCAGTCGTTTCATGGCTGTAAATACCTATCAAAAGTATTTCGCATTAGATGTCAGCTGAAATTATATTTCTCTTACACTCCTTAAACTAAAGCAGAATTCTATCAGTTTTGATCAGATTTGCACGATTTAAGATGACAAACGTATTGACACTCTAGATATTGCCTCGTTCAGCCACTCACGTTTGTCATCGATAAACAAATGTTACGGGAATTGTCAAGTGGATAGAAGTTTTTAAAAATTAAGTGGGCAGTGGATCTCATTTAATCTTATGAATTTCTTTTATAGGATCGAGTATCTCTATGATTTCTTAAGTCAATTATTGAGACATTCTGATTAATCGATTTTTCGGTTAATAATCCTCAATCTTGCTTAGAGTATTGGATTGACCACTCTTAGGAAATGAACTGTTTCCTTGAGTAGACAGTCAAAAGTGATTATATGAACGGCACTTCGACCAATCATTCAACGAAGAGAGGGTGCCCTGCGTTTGCTGAACACCTGAGTATATGTATTCGGATAGTCTACCCAGTTATTAAGGCCTTCTTAGATCCCAGTTACTGTTTCACTAATTAACATGTACACTGAGCTCCACTCACAGTTAATCGCAGCCTATGGGATCAGACGGAAGTTTTATCGGGCATCTTTCGTAACTAAGCCCCTGAATCAGCCACTATGCTATTAGTCCAATCAATGGCGTATACCAAAATTAACTGACAAACGTATATATTTGGTTCTTTAGAAACCAACTTTGACCGTCTTCACTGTGAAATCAGTGGCACACTGGTAAACTGGAAGGTCTCATGAGACCAGGAAAATGAACACAGCTTTTTGTAGTAGCAAGGGTATGTACCATTGGTGCGTCTTACCAAGAAGCAAACTCCAGTCCAAGGCCTTTTAGAGAGAGGTTGTGCTTGAAGTATCTGGATGAGTGAAATCACTATAATCAACCGTGTTTGACAAGTTACATGAACAACAACAAGAAGGTACTCAACAGTATACGAAAATACAAAAAATAAGCATATATGGGGAAACAGAAGGCAATCGACTATTGTATCGAGAGAACGTTTTGATGGCTGTTTTATCATTTTTACGGAAAACAACAGCAACGGGTGTGTTGATCAAACATTTGATGAATCAACTTTCTGTAAAGGTGAGTTGAAAAATCTAAATGCATTTAATGACCGGTACAACAACAACATAGTTCTGAAAACTTTAGAAAGAGCTAAAAATGCTAGATTGCTGAAATATGTTAGTTGAAAGACTGGATTTTATTACTGTCAGTCATCCGGATAAATATTGTAGATTGTACTAGGACTCTTTAGTTTTTGCAAAAGTGCAGGAGGGGTAGTAGAGCCTATGTGATGAAATACAAGCTAACAAAGGTTTCTCCATCAGCTTTTAAGTGCATAAAAAAGATTTCAGATGAGTTCCATAACTTCCCCTCCAAAAGATTGGCTCAAATATTACTTGCCTTTGAAAAACTGTCGGAATGTCACACTTTACAAAATAAGGGTTTTCTGGCATACTTTTCCAAAAGCAGATATATTATTTCAAGGTTTGTAACCTCATTGCATCTTAATTTTACGCATTTGTTTTTGTGGCACAAACTAGCTTCCGGTCACCTTTTTACTTTCTCTGCTCTACTTCTGTGTTTCGTGTGAGTGAATGTTTCGGGCTGCTTGTTTTATTGTTTATCATCCAGTTAAAAATATCCCAATATAAATCGATCTCATTATTGATTTTCAACTGTACATAGTGTCACAGTTCATATTCAAAAGAGTGCGTTTACTCCCTTAAGTCGGAGAAGGCCTAAACAAATCATAAATGCAACATTTCACATAGAAAGTGATCTCATAGGTGAGTGTATTCACACGATGATCCAAAATATCAAACTGATGAAATACTAAATACCTAACAATGAAAAACAACAAAAAACAGTAAGTTGTGAGTTGTGCAAGTTGTTACTGTCTTTAATACAACCCATCGTTTTCGTGAAAAGTTTGAAAACGGATACAGGGAAATGGACGTCTTTCAGTGTATACTTTTGTACGAAAAGGCGTAATCGACCGACAAGCTTGCGACAAAAAGCATTCGTGAACAGTATAGACTATGGTTGACAATAATCATCGAATCATCTTTGCATACATCATCACCAGTACTGAACCGTCATTAGAAGACTAATTGTACACAACCCTTTTAATGTGGTACAACCGCAATCGGAAAGATGGTTTTGATAATATGTACTGGTTATTAGGTCCTTCGCAAGGAGACCACTGGAAACAGTTGCGAAAGTGTCACTGTATTTTCGACACAGGGAACCATTTGCCAACCAGCAAGCAACGTTGGTGCTATTTTACAACTGGGTAATATCACCTCATGGTAAGTGAGACAAGGATTTTTGTTTAATGGGACCAAAACATGTGAACAATAAATGACATATCAGATACACTGTCAACTGACCTGAACGTTTTAGTACTTTTGGTCACATTCAACTGGTGATCCTGGCACCAACTAGTGTCATTTTCAGTTGATCGACAAGCAGTGACAGATACTTGCTTTTTGGGCGTTCGACCATTTCGTCTTCATCCATGATTCTGTTAAGTCATTCTTTGTTTGTAAACATAAATTTGGTCAAATTACTCGTAAAATGACTAAGCCATCGAAGATTTCATTTCCGTTCTTCGAACTTTAAGCAAACTTGTGACATTTTGCGAACTGATCTCTTGACTTAAGTGGCTTCATTAGAAAAATAAGCTTGAGGACATAATATATGCAATCATTTCATAGATTTTTAGAACTAAACAGCAAAAGTATGTTTTAAACATATGACCTGAGACTTTAGGGGAACAAAGCTTGCGGCACTGCAGTTGAAAGAGTTGACAAGAAATAAGTAGATGGTTCTTTACAAACGTTTACAGCCATTACTATATTCGAATAATTGGCAACTTGTGGTATGTAATGATTGGATGCAAACAACTAATTTTCAGACAATCACCTTGCTCACACAGAAGGTTATTGAGCAAAGTATGACATTACAACTGAAGTGTAAAATTCTAGAGGAGGCCAGGAGGACACAAATAATTCTGAGGTATAAAAAATGATGATGGTCGTTTTTGTGCAGCAAACCAGAATTGCTCACGGAAAGTCAAACATGCTGCATTTGATTTAAAAACGCAGCAAACGAATCAGGCTCAACTTGGCTCGTGTTTTCACGAGTACGGGGAGCTTATGATTACAACCAACCTGACTTTAGAACTGATTTGAAAACTTTATATTTTATTTCAATCATAATGAGCTCTTCAGCTTCATTGGGCCATGGGGGGCCCTAAAACACTGTACCAGTAAATAAACTTGTTCTGAAGAGATTCACGGGTATATATGTCCACAATTGGCAAATAATTGTCAACTCGGTTGGTGCATATGTTTGCGAGATGCATTTGCGTGTGTTATTCGTAAATGAGCAAAATTTAGGATCGATGAGAGCTCATAAAATCCTGAACAAGTTCATGTGAATACTACTACCGGATGAAAAATTGTAAACGCACGGTAAAGCAAGCCATATGTGATGACTTAAATTCGTTCACTTAAAAACTATTCATATGGTTTAAAAAATGTTCACTTGTTCACGACTTAATGGGATCTGTTAGAAATGGGTAGGCGAAACTGAGGTACACTAAGATCAGGCTTTGTTTCGTAGACAAAACCTTTTGTAGTCTAGTAATGAATATAGAATTCACGACTAGTTAACTTAAACTCGTGTGTTCGTCAGCGATGTGTCCCTAAATTAACACAGTCTTGAAAAGATTTGCTTCTACTATTCTAAATAGTCAGTTTAGACCTTTTATGGGTATGAAAAAGCTTCTGTTGCCTTGGTTTCAATCCATTGTGTCCATTGCAACTACTCAGATGTCGACAACTTGACGGTTTATTCGTGAGTCAAAAGTTGTACACGTGAAACGAAAACGTAAGTGACCGACTGCATTTAAGGCCGACCCTTTAATCACGGTTGTGTAAGCAGCAAGCATCATTAAGAGCCGCTTGTACGTTGCTGTTTTTTTACTGAAGTGGCTGATGTAATCAGGTCAATCATTAATTTCACTCCCCAAAATTCCTCTTGATTAAAATAACCGAAAATTCAGCAAACATTATAGGCAAACCATTCAATATGAACGTTATATTCATGAACTAGACAAAACAAGTTTTATGGAAAAACGTTTAAATCCATCACTCTTGCAGACTGTCAACCTTCTGAGTGCAACAGTTTCCTTATAACTCAGTTTGGGTTTGGTCTTTTATAAAAAGAACATTTACGATCATACTGTCACAACCGACAATTTTATGCACAAAACTGTCTGCTACAAGTCACGCGGGTGTGCTTGGTCTCAAGCTTCATTTTACCGTTGTTAGACGGCCGTTTTAAAATAAAACACATTTTTCCTGGCTTAAAGACTTCGTTAAATCCAAGTAAGTTAGCGTTTTATCAAGTGAGGAAGAGTTAACTCATCATGCATGTGATTAAGGCTCGTGGTAATTGAGTGTGTAGAGGATAGGAATATCACGAGTGATGTAAGTAACTTCATTTGTGGCAAAAATATGATTTGAATTTCTTATCGTTACAAATGCTTGAAAAAAACAACAAAATGGTCACATTGCATGAATAAATCGATGAAAAGCCCTTGTTCACCCAAAACAGATACGTCTGAACCGTATTTTTATAGAAAAACGACAGCAGGTGTGAAACAGAGCTAATCGAGACTAGTTGTTTTGACAATGTACTTTACTGGGCCAGAATTAGTGCTTTTATTAGGTAAACGACGTTTCTCACTCTCGTTGACATCGGGAATGCTAACAGAGACATCGAAACTTCCGTATTGAAAGTAAACATAATTTCGTAACAAAATGATGCTATCGAATTGTTGAATTGTGTTTTTATCGGATTTAAGTGAATGGATTATGGACAGCCTATATTTGAGACGTTACTTTTATCATACTGTAATTTGTTTACATGCCCACAATTGTATTTAATAGTTTCAAGGTCCCTCCACGAAAATATCACCTGGGTTGAAAAACGGATGTACATTTGGCATGTTTTAGACTGTTTTTGAAAGCGGATTCAAGGAATGCACTCAAAGTTTCAACTGAGTCATTCATTGCGTTGACTAAATTTTAGATGGAGCTCAGCTGATGTTCATATGAAGAAGTCGAAAGCATTTGGATTTTTATCGTTTTAGCAAATCAGTCCTTTTTGCTTGTGTTTGTTTATTACAGTTAACATGACTGGTGTGATGTCAAAGTAAGCTCCAGTTTTAGACATTTCAAAAAGCGTACGCTTTTGTCACCCTGTCATCATTAACGGGTCAAGTTGCCTGTGGTCTGTTAACTATATCTGCTTTTGCATTTTTGTCTAAAGTACTTTTATATATTATATACTGTTGTTTTTGTGCAAAATTGGGATCTGTCTCAAATGTTATACGAAACACGTTCTGCAAGAATCTTTTATAGGGAAGTGCAATGTCACACCTAGTGCTAGGTGTTCTTCGTGGGGGGGATACAAACCCACTTGATAATTTTATCACAGTATCAGGTGACCAGGAAGAAGATCAAAAACCCTTCAGATCAACATTGAAGACTTGCAATGAGATAACTCAAATCCATAATGACATCAAAATCCGCAAAATTTCCACCTCTCATTCAAAAAAATGAAAATTAAATGCTGACCTTCGTCCGCATATAACATACAGAAGCCGGTATTGTGAAAAAATGAGATTTATAGCCAATTCTACTTATTTGTGCGGAGAAACTAATCCCGTACAAACTGCTCCAGTTGTAGCACGCTTGTACGTTTTAGTGATTCATAGTGATCCTGACTCAAGGCCGCGATTCATCCAAGGTAGCTGATTCAGTTTATCGACGAATTGATGCAGGATCTAAATATTGGCGACCTTCATCAAATGGGATTTGAATTATCTTAGCTGATTGCGGAAAACCTGAATTGTTGACGTGCACGAAAGGAGGTGTTGGCCTTACGCTGGTGTACGTTTAACAATGATTTTCAGAAACCGCTGACACACCTGAACACTTCTGTCCTAAGCCGAGCAGAATTTTCAGAGTATACTTTTTCTTGTCTCATTTACTGTACATTTATTTTGTTCATACATTCTACTTCTTTGATAGTATTGGACACATTATTGTTACGGGCAGTGAAATTGGGAGGTTGTCCGTCGAATATACATCTAGCTGATCTTAGGGCCAAAATTTACACTCTGTTCCCAAAGGAAAATCATTTCAATCGTTTTGTTTTATTCCAAGTAATTTCTAAGTACCATGAAACAACTGACTGTTTGACGTGTTTACAAATTTTTAGCGCATTTTAAGCACAAAACCCTGGATCTGCACAGCCACACTAAAACTAGAGGGGAAAGGAGACAACCGTGTTAAAACATGCGGTAAACACTGAGTTAGACTAACTGACATAACGCTTTTCTCCTCCTGAGAAGAAACTCTGTGTTGCCGAATTTCTGAGGGTAGCAGTGAGGATAGCTTCGGGACATCCAGGGTGCGGAGTTCCATTGAGATACAGTGCTGCATTATAAATTCCAACTTATCATTTTTAAGAGAGGTTTTAGTGTTATTTTCCCCTGCCCTAAAATTATGTGGAGTTAACTTAGCGCAGCAATGAAAAACTTATTTTACATGAGGGTACGCTGTGGAGTATCCTCCGAGGAGGACTGATTAAATTTTGGTGAATTGCGAAAATTGTTCCTGTTGTACATTGCAACCATGTCAACTTTCACAGAATGCAATACTGCTGAAAAACACCAGACTGGTTTAAGCTAAGTCTACAATGACTTAGCAACAAATTTTCGGAATAAACCGTTTTTTAACTTCGAACAAAGCTTGTACCACTCGTTTGGTTTCATATACCACCTACTGTTCCATAAGTATCACTTATCAAGTTAGTTGTAGAAAAATCGTGTGCGCTAATTTCGCACGGTAGTGGAAAGCGCAACTACATTCAAAAACACAGTTTGTTTTTAATCGAATTTCAATCAATGGTTTATTGTCATCTCTCGTGTAAATTGTTCAGTCAAAAGTTCATATCGATAGGATATTCAGAAGTAGTCAGTTTTGGCCGGCTCGGAACCAGCTTTATTGAGGGCAGCTCAATGTACTTTTCAGTATGCACTGGCTGAATATTCGTCTGCTCAGAATGAGTGAAGCGAACTGTAAATGTTATAATTCATTGTTTCAAGATACTGTTTGATTGCCGCTCTCTAACCAGTCTACCTCTATCTGGCTGGACAGGTAAAATGTTTTATTGTGGAGGGCGAAATCTGCGTCCATATCAGTTACTAGTCAGTCCACTGGCTATAATCAACCAGTCATGTTAGATGGTATCTTAAGTCTTTGATGTACAAAAATTTACCCCACGAATAGTTGGTAATATTTTTGCCCTACCAAAATTATAGGATATTTCAATGTAACATTTCATCAACCGAACTCTAAGGTCACGTGACTGGGTTTAGTTCGCCTTACCATGAAAATGTTAAAATTTCCTTAATGTGTGTCGTTTATTCTTATTACACTGTGGATATCGGTAGGGCTTTGCTGCCCGGTTAGTCACAACGATCATAGACGTCGCAGCCTTACCTTAAAATCGGCTGGTGGAAAAATGGATGCTATCCTGTGAAATTCAGTTACCGAGAGTCGAGAATATATTCGAAAGAGTAAAGCAGTTCCAGAATGAGAGCTGTACTCGTCTTTGTGAGAATTCCTGGCCGGTAAACCATTACCAACCGATCTGATCTTTTTTTCAAAAGTATGCTTGCAGTGTGTGTGAGGTGAATGCTAGACCTCGGTCTATTTCTCTTGTGCTTCAGGGTAACACAATAAACATTAATTGGATGGATTCCACGTGATAGTATCGATTGCGCACAGTTCTTCTGTGAGATTTGCTTTCCAGAGATTGGATATAAAATCAAAGTACCAGAAATTAGAACACCTGAAAGAATGACGGAAATCTACAAATCTGTTCCGCGTTAATGTAATTACGTAGACAAAGATACCTACATATATCTGGGTATGTCACTGTTTCCATTCAACATTGGGTAAATAATGGTAAAAAACAACCATCAGTTAGTGATTCTGCAAACTAAGAGCACTTGGAATACTCACTAAAGCTAATTGACGTGATTAGAAGACAATGAGATGTCGAAGCCAGTTAAGTTCAGGCCACAGAATTTGACGGCTGTTGCCAAGAGTCATCCGTTATCTCACACAAGTTGACTGTCTGATCCTCACGTGCTGCAACGATGTGAGAGGAAACATTCAACCAAAATACGGCGGGCTATGACTTACAGTTGATGTGGCATTATCAGATAATGTAAAATTAGAGGCATTAAAATGTCCAGTTCTTGGGCAAACAATTGCTTGATCCCTTGGCACGACAAGAAGTTACTAAATCTACCAAGGTAGCTAGGAAAGGAAGAGTGCATTAGAATGGAGGTGGCAAAAGAAACTAAAAATGTGTTGTTTGGGGAAAGAAAAAGTGTTATCTTTCACAGGTGGTAACCAAACAAGGTTTCAACACAATATTAATAACAATGGTAATAGAGACGAAGATTTTTCCAGCAGTATTGTCGCGTCAGAATATGACGGCTTAAACTTCATTTTTCCTGTACAGCGCCCGGGAATGCTAACCACCAACCACAATCCAGCCGGCCTGAATTCCGTTGCCCTCTGATTTACTAGTACCTCCGCAGGCAGCCTTTCTAGTCATTCACAGCTCTACTAACTGAAATTTGTTCTCGACGAATTCTGAGCTCAAACAATTATGGGCTTAAGATAATCATCTCGTTGTCTAATGCCAGTGTCAGGTGTTCTATTCCTCCAAGATCTGAACACCTCATCAACATGCGGTACATTTCAATGACGTTTTCTTGTAGTCCTTCTTTTCAACCTTCCTCCCTTTGAACTCCTGTGTATCCGTTCGAACAATTTCTTGTCCTCTACCAAGAATGGACTTCGACTTCATACCGTGTACTCCAGGTGTGGACTGACGTGCACTTTATACAATGACGCTTACACCTCCTCTTGTCCATTCTCAATTGCTGTTCGCAGCTACCTCAGCCTATCGTTTACCACCCGTTTTTCATCAAGTACTGCCTACCGACAATGAGGCCAGCCATGATGTGAGCCTGTAGGTTTCTGATTACTGCTTCTCCGTTTAGTACGGTTACTGAGTTGTCAGCCATCTTGAACAGTTTCCTACCTTATTCCTCAACAGTTGGTTGCACTCGGCCACATTGAGTGACAGTTTCCATTCGTGCAGTGTATGCAGGTCTGACGGTAAGGCCCGATCAGTCAAAATGCTTGACGTCATTATGTCATCCACGAACAAGCAATACAGAGAATCTAGAGATGCTGCCAAATCATCTCTAAAGACCAGGTACAACAGTGATTGCAGATTTGATGCAAGGAACAGTCCAATGAATGTTAACCTTTGTCTTAATCTAGTTCCTTTATAATTCCACCTAAAATTTCCGACTTACCAGAAACTCCTTGAACTATGCGAGCATCTTTGAAAGAAGCTTTGGAAGAAGCAACCGATGAATGACTTCATCAAAAGCATACTGGAAGTTGGGGTAACATGCCTGAGCTTGTTCCTCCTTCTCTAGTCTTTTGTAGCTTCATTGGGAAAACAGGAATGGTTGGTGATGTACAGTCACTTCTTAAAAACCTGTTCTGATGTGTAGGAACAACGTTTTTGTTCGTGAGATGTACCATAGTTTTGTCTTCGATTATTCCATCTAATAAAATCGTTCTGTGCTTGTTTGTCTCCTCTCTACCACCTTCCCTGAAGATGGATACAAGTGCTATCAGCACCAAGTACTTTTCAAGGCAAGCTATTTCGAAGGACCTTGTAAAAATTCAGGAAGTCGCTCGGGTTAAACTGCAGTAAGTGGTCCCAGTGTGACTGGACTAAATCATCCTACCCTTTGAACTTTACTAAAACTTCCCCGATATCCTTCGTTTTTACTGTGATATCCTTTGTCTCTGCGTTAATTCCTTCAAAGATACTGTCGTCTTCGAAGTACTTTTTAGTACTCCAAAAAATAGTCTTCGGAAAGAAATTGAGTAGTACCGTCTTTTTGTCTGCTGGTTCGTGTAACGACACCCCCAGTTAGTATCTTTTTGCCCAGCCGCTCTTGTAGGGTTGGTTTGGTTTGCACGTAGCTGTAATACCATGTTTGGAGTTACCCTTGGTTTTCTCAGCTAACCTTTGCTCATACTAGACACAGTACTCATTATGGTCTGACCACCTCCTTGTCTTGACAGAAATACCACAGGTGCTTCTGCTGGCTGCTTATGAGTTTAAACCTTTCCGGTCCACTGTTTTCAGATAAGACTGAACTTGGCTTGCTCTTCCATCAAAGGGTATCGATCTCAATTCTATTACCGCAACAGAGCAAATACCCCCATTAAAACCGTCAGATTACTTTGATGTTGTTTTAGCATAGATCTGCGTTATTTCTGTAGGTAGACAATGCGGATTCTCTACCGCTTCTCAAAGCTCTTGCATTCTCTTATTACGCAAAACTCTGCTGTACTTTCCCTTGGTTTTGTGCCTTTAATCTTCAGTCTTATTTCAATTACCCCTTAGTGACTGTTGTTTAAAAGCACCTCCAGTGTGGCATTCCCAATGTCTTTGGGGCATTCGGTGATAACAAAGTCTAGATCTGTATAGTTTTTAATTAATTTCAACTTTCTGACTTGTTTTTCACTTGCCAAATAAGCCAATTGAATTACAGCAACTTCAGTACTTTTTCCCTAAATGAACCTCTTGGATCACCACCTATAAGAGACAAACTGTCGGCGTCAACAGTTATTTAAGTAGGCGTACCCAGTCTTTCCTTTTCTGCCAATCATATACGTAGGGGTAGCGTATATACTGATGACGGCTACTCCCCCTTTGTTCGTTTTAACGCTACAATTCACCAATTGAGAAATGAGCATCATCAAGTCCTTACCACCACGCCGTTTGTAGTGCGGAGTCATTGAGATAATGACATCTTTCCCAAATATTCCGCCTATTCTGTGTGTTTCTTATTCGCTAAATCCCTGGAGTAGTTCTGGCTATAGTCACATTTTACATTATGCTATATCGACTGGTGCTTCCAATACTGCACCCTGTTCCGCCGCTTGTTTTCGACGTTGAACAAGTTGGTGTGCATCATCGGTATGTTTCTATCACAGAAAACTACTCGGCTATCTTTGCCACCATCTGATGGGAAGCTCACAAAATTTATATCTGAGAGCGGGCTGCCTTTTATGGGTCTGACTTTCAAACTTTTTCTGATCTAAAAATGTAGCCTGTTACTTTATTTCTGTCGTGCGCTTTTAATCCTGTGGGTTTTGTAGGTGTCTGAACTGAACACTAGACAACTCAAGTTGGGACCAAGCATCCGTCAAACTATCCTCTTTTCAACTAGCCATCCTCATAAGTACTCAGCATTTCCGCTGCTGTAGTTGCCTAGTCAACCTGTGATTTTGAGTCTGTGTTTAGTTTCCGAAGTTAGATTTTTTACTACAAAACTAATCTTCTTTCTATCCAGCTGTTTGGAAATGACATGCTTATACAGCTTTTGAGCAGCCGATAGGCGGGTCACAATAATTTGGCTATTCTTTCATGACGGACTGGCAGCAGCGCAATTGTTAAGAATAGTGTACTGAACCGGAATGACGAGAAATCTTGGAACATTTGAATCTAAATCTTGTGTTTCGCTTATTGGTGGGATTTCTGTGCGACGTGCGCTTTGCAACTAACATAGAGACAACAAAATATATGATAATATTTGGTATGTTCAATAGATTTCCGAACCGAGCAACTATTTTTAACCGATACACTCTTAACGGATGCAGAAGGCTAGGAGCAGTTTTCTGCCTCTTTCTCGCGGATGTACATATTGTGACTTCTGTGGAAGTATTAGTAGTAAAGGCGGTTTATTTAGCCAATGTTGAAGTCGAAATGACATTTGAAAACAAAATTCCCGATCATTTCAAAATATTATGCAAAAACTTACAACTGAGCAAGATACATGAGTTATGACATTATTGTTGCAGTTATGAGGGAAAAACAATCAGTAGTGACGATTTATCCGGCATCTTTTTTGATGAAAGTCACTACCACTGCCAGTCATTACATACCTTATTGCAAGCTAAGTAGTAGTGAATCAAGAAATAGATTTCTTTTAGGAAAATGCGCCTTAAAGACACTTTCTCGTAATCAGAGTATACTGTTGGGCTAGGAATGAACTGATAATCAGTTGTCTCAAAACGTCCAGTGAACCTTGAGAAATACATCAACTCCCTGGCTACATTGGAAATGTGATAAAACTCGTTTAAATGTAGTTGATTGACATAAAGTTCCTAAACCTTAGCGTGAACTGTCATTTTCAAATCATGTTGTTTTCTTCTAATCCAATAGCATGCGTACAAAGAACTTTCTAGGTTAGTTTTGTTGTAGCTGCTAAGCGGTTTATAAAATCTGTGTTATATTGGCAAATAAACCTGTAGATCAACGAAAAGACTATAACTTGATATGTTGAGCTGATTCCCGTACACTTAGTTTCAAATATGGCTTCGAATGTATTATAATACAGTGTACAACTAGCAAGTAAATTACACTACTGACTGACTACGTTTAACAACAACCAAAGGTCATTCTATAGATCCAAATAAAGCTTGGGGTCCGTGCTAATTAAAAAAAACACCAAAACTCAAACTTATCTAGAAAATAAAATAATCTTATCTTTCCGGCTTGTCTTATTTACAATCGATGACTATTTCCGTGTGAAAGAAAAGAACATTTGATTGACATTTTGTTGCTGACTTTGCTCACTTCTCCACTAGGTTACAATTCAAAGAACATTGTCAACAGTTTTAGTGACATACCAGAGTATAATAGCACATAAAAATTTCTCTTGCTGAACTGTTTTGACAACTCATGTTCTTATTGTACTACAGTAAGCTGAATGCTTCCTGTTCAGTTGAATGACATTCAGTGTTGTCTTTCATTGGGTTCTGTAGATATTATTTAGGTTATTTATAATTTCTTCCTGAGTTACCCTGTGCAATCTATTGCCAAACTGCAGTGCATCACGTAATTTATTTCTGTTCAACATTTTAAGAGCCAAAAACTATCGGTTTATGATTGTTGTACTAAGTAACCACCCAAGTAGATGTTTATTAGAGATGCGCTCAAGCTCTACCGTTTTCAGTCATATTCATGTTAACAGAATTTCACAAACAGTTACAAAACCATCCAAGGTGTAAGATGTTTCGTTAATTTAGAATCAAAAGGAAAATCCAATAATATTATTCTCAGATGTAAAATCATTACAAATATCATCGAGTATCTTAACGAATTGTCTTACGTCAACAAAACGATGAAGCGGTCGTTAATCGGCTGGTTATGTAGCACTGTAAATATGAAATCGATTAGATTTTTGGACTTTCTTACATTGAAGTCATGTAGCAACTCTGTTAAGTGACTTCAATTTTGACGCTGTCCGTTAATCGATAAAATAGTGTTTGATCGTCTAGGTAATCATCACATTCAAATTTGGAGTCAACGAGTACGGAAAAGACAACAATGACACGATGGTTATGAGTCCAGTTCAACAACTACCAGTCAACTAGCACTGTGAAATTTTCAAATGGATCCAATACAGACGTTTTTGGTAGCAGCCGAATATTTGCTGTGGGTCTACACCCATTTGCTAAGAAGGTGTGGTCAGAAAAAGAAGACCTTGTTTTGTATATAATCCGAAATTGGTCCTGCTGCTCCAAATTTTGATACACTGAGTATCCATGTATGTATGTGTGTAGGGTAATTTTGGCCTCAAAAACCGACATATATATCTGCAAAAAATAAGACGACAAACAAAGCCATCCTTCAACTCTAATTTAATATGTTCCACTGTGTTTCTGTGATTGACATAGTATCAAGCCTATGAAAAAATGATTTTATACAATTTTTGAGTTAGGTCAATGCGTACTGCTGATTGTTTCAATCCCTCCGTGTATGTGTGACTTACTTGACGGTCGTTGACTTTAGGTTACATCCGTTATTCAACACCGATCTTGTAACTTTAGTGTTGTATACGCGTCATGGCTGTTTGTGTGCCTTGAATTTTTTGTTCAGTGGAGCTGCTTTCTGACTGATCGCGCTTTCATCGACTAACGGCTCATTCATCCACGCACTTGAGAATGACGCTATGACTTATAAATGTCAGAATATATTTTGTACCTTTCCTGGGTCATGTATTCTTTCTAATGCTGTTATTACTTGTATAACTCACTGTTTATTGCGTCAGAAAAGAAATGCAGCATTCAGTTCACCAACTTCTTTTAGCTTCATTGCCCATGCTCTACCATGAAAAATCATTCCAGGTGGTCGAAGAAGTTTTGACGCAATACCATATCATTCGGATATGGATGTATTCAGTAAGTCACTCGAGCAGTTTTAACACAAGTAGAATGAACAGCTGGCCGTAAGAAATCCAGATATTTGCCGCTGTTTCTATCTATTTATTAAAAGCCGAGAAATCGACAGCATGAAGTTACACTCATTTACCCATCTTCTGTTCAGTGGCGATGATTGAGCGAGCCAAAGACTATCGTGGAGGTCATTCTGCTCTTGTTGCTATGCCTTTTTAACTGTTGCTTGTATGGCATACCTCAACCAATATCCACTGACAGGGCTTCTAACAAGGAACAACCTTTTATCGTCCGAAGCATGAATGATGTGTACATTTTCATTCATATCATATCAACATAAAGGGGGGATGTCCGAAACATCTCGTCACGTTGTCTTTGTAGTTTCGCTATTCTGAAGTAGGCGGTGTTTCCTGTTTCAAAACCTGTTGTGCTGGATTCCATGCCGTGAATCTGTTAGGTTTTGGACACTTCGTCTGATTAACTAATTTATATATGTACGTCTTCCTTTCATAATGTGCAATAATACTGAAATACCAAGTTTTTACCACTGTTTATTTTCTAATCACTGTTAAAACTTGCTACTATACAAAATAAAATCAAAAGCAGAATTAGTAACACAACGTGCATTTTAGTCTTATTGATTTTTCACAGATTATTTTATAGATAAGGTATATCAGTGAAGTGAGGAGAACACAATTGGTGTCGACGTTTTGTCGCTTCTACCAGTTGGCTCAGCTTGCCTTGTGCTTGACGCGGTACACACCTAAATGACTTGTTTTACTCCGGTTCTCGTTATGACAACACCACATTGCGATCCGGATTGTTCACTGCGTTGACATGCCAGTCTCCTCGGATTGCCGGTAGTTGCCGGTAGAATCGTTGATTGACCTCGTATCAATGAGTTTATCAAATCCAGTCTGTTTACAATAAGTTTTGCTTGGCAATGTTTCATGCTTTTTGCATTAAGTGATGCACATCAACACGAACAACTAGCCGAAAGCTCGACGTCAGTGATAAAACCCTAGATTTCATAACAGAAAGTAGTGTTAACTTTGCTGTATGGGAATAAGTTCTGTACTATAGAACTGTTGCACAGAAAAATCAAACTGCACCAAGAAAAACTACTGTTTCATTTGGTTTTCTTTCCGTGGATATCAAACATATTCTTTGATAATCATACTTATTGATAGAATGGGCTTCAGTCACTCAGTGTAAAAGTGACAAATTCTTGTACGCCCAAACAGACAGACCACAGGATTTCCATTCTGATTAAAATCTCGGTGGTTTATTCCCATTCTTGTTTACAGATATGTCCCATAGGTTACATTAGGTACATAAGCTCCTTGAAGATCCAAGGACAAACAGTTCATTTGAGGTACCAAATGGAAGAATCTTCAACAGGATCCGCGTATCAGCATGTACATTTCCTGTGGACATACTTGTTAAATCTTCTGTATGATTTCCGTTTGATATCGTTAGTCCAATGAAAACAAGCACACTTCTCTAGTCGACCCATTGTTATTGCTCATAGCTTACACAAAATCAGTCACATGTCTTCAGCAATCAAACCCGACCAAAATAGCAGTATTTTAAAAGCGCATTGTAATTCGGCATTAGTTTGCTTTTACTGGATGTGTCTACACGTTTGAACTTTGTCTGGTACATCTATTCCCTCAAGCTTGTTTTAAAAGGTTCTATGTTTTTATGACTAAACAAATTTTCAGTTTAAATAACTGGAGACAGTGTGAAGTTTTCTAGCAAAGTGTGTTATTCATCTCAAGGTTGGAGCGTGAATGAAAAAAAAACTCAACGATAGTTAAACCCACACATGCTTCGAGATTAGTGAATTCAGACAAGAGGTGTTTTGTTGCATGAGGATAACTTAATCAAACTGTGACAGAATATTTCACTTTAACTCATTAAAACTATACTTCAAACTGATGGAAAAAATCAACAATTTAACAAAAAACAAAGTTCCGCATAACAGGTGGGACAAATCCAGATCATTTTTGATCGAGTTTACTTAATGCAAACAGAAAAGTTCAGGTAAGTTTTTTGGCCTAATCAAAGTACTGTTATTTTAAATTGATTTCCCAGGGTGGATGCTTGCGAAGTGTGAGGGCTGAGTTTCGTGCATTACTTCGCATAACTCCAATCAACTTCCGTTATTATCTGCTTTTCATGAATGACATTTTAGTGAAGCACGTTGATTTATTTACATTCCAATTGTTTTATAAAATGATGCTGGTTAACCCAGTCTCATTAATGAATAAAACCAGGAAAACGGGCTATTTTCCCAGCATGAATGGATCATTCGGATATCGCAATGATTGCATTGTCTGTGGTTCATGTCAGACATCACTCAACATGTGTTTAGTTTCAGTCTGGGAATGAAAATATTTTCCGAATGATTTTGGCTTGAAGTGGGGATATTGTTTTTAAAACTCGGTAAAATAAATATTCTTCCCTAATTGAGTCCATATTTTCTGTAGATTTTTTTTATTACATGACACAAAATATTCCCCGTTTTTCTGGTCGCAGGCAATCAGTACAGAGCCGGATAATGACAACTGCTATCTACTGTATGTTGATTAACAATAAACTGAACGTTGAAACGACTCAGTGAGATCTCAGGGTGAAGATATCCATGGAATATGTACGAAAATTGATATTTTTCCTCTGAAGCGGAGTGAGTTTCAGGTAGGCGGAGTTTAACTCATCAAGGAGTGAAGTAAAACAATATCTGTCAGTAAAATTCCCACGCTACTCGATTCTGTTCTAGTTACTCACCCTAATGAGGTAGGAAATTAGGTCTAAGCCGCTGGATATTGAACAAAACTTCCAGTTGCTCACATTGTGGATGATTTTATGGTTTGAATAAAAAAGCACATTTATGCACTGTGTTTGAACAGTGTTTTCTTGTGAGCTAAGCTTCAGTTGGCAGTTGTACATTCTGTTAGTGTTTAGCTGCTGCTCATTCGGATTTCTTTTACATACCGTTTGATTTCGAATGCTTATAAAACCGAGATCGTTTGACGATTACTTCGTAGAGTAGGCAAATAACCAACGTTTTTTACGAAGACTGTTGTACACTGAGCGTACTGGCTAGGTTATTTTTGCTTCCTGTGGATTTTTACCGGCCCCATTGTGTTTACTTCATCTACAAAAAGCGGCTGATAAAGGACCCTCTGTAGTAAGTGTCTGCTGGTAAATATGTGGCATTACGGTGTGCGATACAAACTGGAAGGATAGTTTCACATTGTATTCAAAATTGGCCGGAAACCTCTTGAGTTGTCAGATTGAATGTGACGATTGAATTTCTATGGCCAGCCTACTTGTTTCAAAACAATCTCTTAGCTGAACAGTCATTTGAATTATTTCATATGACCATGCAATCCAACGCTAAAATACAACAAAAATGAGTGTCTCATTTTTTAAAGTCTTGTTTTAAAATTGGCACAGCAGCAAAATGTTCAAAATGACACAAGTGGAAGTTAGCCATCTCTTTGCTAGGCAAACATTTTCTATCAGTTGCTTAATATGGGGTTATAGGTTGACGTCGAAACAACCTTACTACCCGAGTGTTGCTGTTGAGAAACCGTTAAACTGTTTTTGATTCCAGTTGTAATATTAGTGAACCACAACATTTTTCCATATAGATGAGCTGACTGGAATATAAACGGTCGAAAACAGGTAACTGCTAGTATTCCTATTTCTAACTAACCAGCGTCGTTTTAGTAAACCTCTATACGCAGATGTAACCAGTTTCATCAAATGTTTAAATCAAAGTTTAGGACATACACAGACAGTTTGGCATGTAGACTTCGCATGGTTTATTCTTGTTTCGTTCTACATCGATAGTTTTGAAATGTGTACGAGTAGCATTAATCAAAGCTGAGTACACTTAGCATACGGCTGCCTTCCCAGAAGACCTGAAAGGTTTGGGCTGAGAATAATTGCAGTCGTGAAATACCTTACCTCTGTTTACATGGTACACGAGCAGACAGAACTTTTAACCCAGCCTGTCTCAAAAGAATGCGCCGGAGTTCACCTTTGCGCACGATCGACCTGGGGAGGATCTGAACTGCAGATACACTTTCGTGAGCTACTCGTGTGAACAAGTACACCAGTGATGTCACTTCTAGTTCGAAGGCTTTGGCCTACACAGGCGTTTCACAAAAAGGTGGCCAAGGTTCAAAGTTTAGATATTGCGCAGATTTGTACTCACAGGTAAGCTTCAGCAAAACCAGAATTCGTTTCGGGGGCTTCTTTTTGAAAGCAACTGACCGGTAAGGTATGTCAGAATGCTAAACATGCGGTCAAAGACAGTTGTTTTCTGGGTGTGTTTCCCAAAATCCATACTGTGTGTGGATCATATCGGTGATTAATGATTTGTTTCATTGTTCTCAGAATCCTTGTGAACACCTGTCTGTCGTTTGAAAGCAGCGTTTAAAGTGAGCGTGTGCGTTCAGTTTCCCTCTATGTATCAACGACCTAGCCCGTTCGTGCGGAAGACGTACACAGACTGTCGGCGTTTGATCAACATAATCTCCGTTAGTTGGCCTGTGATAGATGAGCTGACTTTGGGAGAAAAGCGACAGTCCACTGAGGAGTGTTTTGGAAATAAGTAATTACACGACCAATAACCGAGATATTGAGGGTGCACTCTTCGCTAATTGGGTCATGTACTCTTATGCCTACGGAATGTTTCCTGCAGCGCGCATTGTTCAATACGACCGCTGGCGATTAGAATAAACCGCGAGGCAGCCGATTGATGGCCTGGTCATGGTCTGTGAGAACCCTGACCGTTTCACTCCGCAAGGTTGGTAGGTGCCATCTAACTGGCTGAGCAGTTCACAAACATCTGGACTGCTGGTTGGAGACACTCTGCGACATGTCATTTTTTTGCAGCCATTGACTTGCCTGCATTCGCAAAATTACTGACCCTCCTGCCCAGCAAACCTCAGTTATTTTTGTCGATTTTTATTTTTTCTTCGTCATACGTTTGTACTTATTTATTACTCGGTAACTTCGTGAGCCAATGCTAGGAGGAATGGCAGCAAGGACAGCTGTACCAAAAACATGGCCCAAAGCTGAGAATAATGATGTTTGCGGTCCTATCTTCCTTAGGTGTGGTTAAGCAGAACTTCGAGCACTTTATAGTGGGAGAAAATGAACGGTTAATTCGGCCTACAAAGATGTTTTCACCCGTCTTGAAGTATAACTACCCGAACCTTCTACACTGACAATTCTGTTGGCCTAAACCAGTTGTCCAACTTAAGATCACATAAGCATACTGCAACATTTGAGTGCTGACACCTTTTTAACAAGTAAATGGACCTACTAAAGATTGAAGTGGATACACTCACTATATACGACAAACAATATGCTTGAGTTGAGTTCTGAGCTCGTGAATTTCCAAAGATTAAATTGTACTTTGGGAAAGGCGGTGTCCTTGTTCTTGACCAACATCAAAACAAACAAACAAAAAATAACTGTTCAAGGTAGTTCAGAAAATGACATGTTCTCAGTGTTGTTTGCAAATGGGTGTGGCCCAAGTGAACACAATTTTTGGTGTATGTGGTTATGTTGGATATTTTCCGTAATTTAAGTGTGAGTTTTCTTTTGCTGCAAACCGGTGGATTACGATCACTGGATTATTACCGCTGGGTGAGTGGAATTTTCGGCAGAAGTGGACATATTATTACATTTCAGTACACGAGAATGCTCACGTTCGTTCGTAAATCACTAGTAAAAAATCTGGGCGTTTGATGGATTCAATTCAGGGCAAGAAACACATTAACGGTATACCCTTTACTAGCAGCGTCACAGTTACACACCGGATGTCAAGAAATCTCACATATCAGCTCACTGTGTCATATGAAATAAACTACGTGTTCAATGTGACATACTAGCCTGGCGTGGTTACCCAAACTTTCCAAGTCGAAACTCATCAAAAATACTGTTGAGAAGTGTATTTAAGTTCCAGCTACGGAATGTGACACTGTTGTCAACAACCATGTTGACAAGAATACAGTTAACCTCACCTTCGGAACCACTGTACTGACACACTTAAACGCTCAACCGTGTTTACTCATGATCACTGGAGAAATTGTCTAGTTGTATGAAAAGAAGCACTCAGGTTGTTAATCACAGTACAAAAAGTAATAGTATATATATACAAATTCTGTGAAATCGTCCGTCTGTTAACAGTCCCAATAATATAAAATGTTTACATTTTCCGTCCTGAAAACTCATATAAATATAGGTTACGAAAAGAACCTGAAACTTTCTATCTATAAACTTGCTTCACCTTTGAAAGTGACACTTTCCGAAATATGTTCCATTTAGAAGTTTTTTCAACTTGACATTTCATATATCCTACTAGTGCTGTTGCGAACGGTTTCCGCGTAAACGTTCTCCTGCAGCGCTTACAAACGCAGAAAACATTAGGTAAGGCGGGTGTTTCCAAAAGTCTATCCGATTACCTGCAACATTCCATTGTAACCGGGTTTATTAGATCGACAAAGCGATGCAGCAACTACTTCCCCCGAAGCGACTTTTGCACACGCACTTGTCATTTATCAAGCGCGGCCTCAATCCTTTTGTAAATGAGGACCTGAGCCCGAATTCTGCACTGAAACCACTCCAAAGTAGTGACTGTTTTCAATGAGCTTTTGTTTACTTTAATCAGTTTTAAATGACATTGTGATGTTGACCTTGGCGTTTCTGTTGACCATTTGAATTATCGAATAAAGATCCGTTCACCGGTAGATCTTTACGACCAGTGCAAATTTTTGTGAGTAAAGGCCTTATACATTAAAATCCTTGAGTGTCTGCAGTTGTTCATGTGACATTCTCCAGTTAGCTGTAACTATCGCCATTAAATAAACTAATCACGTCTTGTGTATCCTTGGTTAATTATTCCAGAGCATAAGGTAACCGTGAACTTAATCCTTTCGCTTCCTCTGCAGCCTCAATATATTTCCACTTCCTTTGTTCACATCCTCTCTTTCAGTCGATCTTTTGTTGAGCGGTGACCCGCTAATGATAACGTGGGACAGTCGTCGATGCGTCCTCTTTCTCACTGTCAGGGCAGAGATATGGCTGGCTGGCGTTAAAATTACATTGTGTTACGGAATTTTATACACCTTTTTCTGTTCTGCTGTACTCAGTTCTTAAGCTTCAAATGTTATCCACAAAGAGATTAACGAAGTGCTTCCCTCCAGTGAATTGTCACTCAAATCACCCATAGTTAAGAAGTTTCGTAATTTTCACCTGGCTTTTATACTTCACAGTTAGAATGTCATTCGGAGTCATCAAGCGAATTGCAATGAAGTGTCAACTTCCCTGACATGCTGCGGTAGACAAGAAAGACGGATTTTGTTGATCAGTTGTCTGGAGTTTTTCATCAGATACAACATTGTTTTTGCTTTCATACCGCTTCTGTCATTGCTTCTTAAGTACTCTAAACTTTGCGTTATTGCACACGTACATAAGTTTATAACGTCCAGGTGTACTACTGAAATTACGGCACAAAACTCTTAAAAATATAATTACGTCCTTGCCAAAATCAATATCCGTCACCTTTTCTGTGAGGATTTGCATCATCCTCATTATTTCAGTCTAAGCAGACTATTCTTCATTGTATACTCACATAAACCTTTACGAAACTGATCTGTTTAAAGTCGTACACTTTATGCTTCAGTATTTTCTACAGAATTAAACTGGATCAGTTTGTACTGCTTCTATAATGAATACAAAAGTTTACGAAATCCCTTCATTTAGGATCATGCAGATAGTAAAGCTTTATAGTTAGTGATATATTTGACCTTTCTGGTTGCCAGATTTGCTGAGTGTCTAATGCTTCCAAAGTAAACGGTCTTGTTTGCAGTAACACTGAGAAATTTTCAATTATGATATGTTCGCACAAAAGTCGGTAGCCGTCTATGTTTCCGATTTTCATTTGTCCTGCTTGTAGGATGTACGACAGATATATCACAGAAGTGTAGTTGGCAATTCGAACTCTTCGTTTTCTGACACCCACAATATGAGTATTCCTGCACATGAAGAACATTAACACCGGAAAACCCTTTGAACACAATAACGGGGCGAAATAGACTTGTTTTCTGTTTCTGACAGGTTCGTTCCATGAATCAAAAGCAAGACCTCAAGCGACGTGTGACAAGTAGGGCGTTAATGATATGCATCATTGCAACTTTGCACGATGATCTACATTTTATGTAAGAATAGTTCATGCAGAGAGGCTACCGAAGATATTTCATTCAGAAGGCGATGTAAGCAGTAGAATTGAAAATATGTCACCTTCTGTGAATAAGAAATTTACATTTTCTTAATCTACCCTACCTCAAGAAAGTCCAAAAAGTCGATCGAGTAAACCTAACTAGCTGTTCAATTGTTCACCACCCAGTTATCACGTCACAGCTCAAAGACAAATCTCCGTGTTCTACAATCAGCTTTTGTGTGTACTCATTTATTTGCTCGTATGGAATATTATACACTGATCATTCTATCAATCGAGTGTCTCATAAAGTGCGTAAACTTCATCCTGCGTGGTTTCAAGCTGTATTGTTACTCATTTGACCGACTCTAATCAATCCGTCAGTATGAAGGATGCTTTTCGGGTTGCCTACCGTATGCAAAGGAATCAGTGAAAAATGGTGAGACACTGAATGTTGACTGTTGCCGGTGCCATTAGTGTCAGATTGAGCAACCTAGACTTCTGTATCCAGAAGTTCGTGCGGACACTTAATTTCTCCTGGATCACTATCACTCGTGCTCAAAGTTTAGAGCAATAATTGCGTGGCTGCTACCAACCAGACAGTCCATAGTTCTGATTGACAGATATTCTTATTTATTCTGGCTACTGTTTTTGTATTTATTGTCAGGTTACTAGCTTGATGGTCAAACAAAGGAAACAAATCTTCTTGGCTACTTCGTTGTTCTCATGTCTTCAGTGGACATTCATGAACGAATTATATAATGAAGGAAATCGTATTCTTTCGCAACTTTCATATTCCGAAAAATGCTGCATTTTCTGTTCACTAAGGATTATCACATTAGAGTTACTATCAAGTATATATGCTGAACGAAATCATTACGCCCGAGAACCGTGAAAATGAAGTCAACCATGAATCTAACCTTTACAGTCGTTTACATATACAATGTCAAAACTTGAACAATTTGGTCATTTGTTTAATTACTTGCACACAAAATGAGTATGTTAGATGGTCTCAATTTTAAATGTAGTATGTTGAAGGCAGTAGATAGTTGTAACTTTCAAACTTTTGACAGTAATCGACAATGAAATGTCCGTGATTTGTTTGTGCTAATTTTCACATAGTGTTCTTCATCCCCACCCCAATCTGTGCATAATTCACTCAAAACATGAATCGGCAAACATTTGATTAACTGTACTAACAGCAACTGAGCTTTGAGTTGTTCAAGCGGCAATAGACTTCATGCTGCACTGCTCAGATTAGTGTAATTAGCTTCCGTTGCATTATCGTCAGCACCAAAATGATAAGTTGTCACATGCATTCTTTTTATAGGTTGACGAGATCCGTCATTCAGAAAGATATCGGTTGTTTAGTTTTGGTTTGTATCACAAAAACAAATCGTCTTCACACAGTCCTTTGGTTACATCATGTCACCGGTTTTATTCGCAACAAAACGAGTAACACTGTATAACCCAAATGGTTGTGTGTTTCAACACCCACCAGTTTGTTATAATATCACAGAATGAAACTATATTTTAAAAAATGATATGTTTCTGTTAGTTGTTTATCAGATTCATTTTTAGTCATCAATCGATAATGGTGACCAACAGCATTTGGGTGTGATACGATAAAGCAGGTTTACAGCAACAGTCTAGTTGGTTTTGAAATTCTCGTATTAGGCATGTACAGTAGAAGATGAGCGTAAAGATTATCGAATGTGTGCATTGAAGTATGACAACTAACATGAAATCAGTTGTATGTTTCTGGCAAGTTTTACCAGCAGTCAAGTACTACTTAGTTTATCCTGTTATGCAAACCTGACAAAATCTTCAGGCGGACTGAGTTCCCCAAATCCGCAAGTTTCTAGGGGCTTCAGTCAATCTGAAAGTATAGTTGAAAATAACTCAGAAGCTAACTATCAGTTTCGCATTTTGCTATCTTCGGGGAATCACTACTAACAATCCTACACTGCTTACTTTATAAACCCTATATTTGGATGATATTTCAAAGTTTTTAATGGAATTCAATGTGTAATTCAAGTGGATTTATTTGCTAAACCTGACTTAATCATCGCGTTATGCTCGGCCACTCAGATAATTACACGTAAACAGTTGTTCTATATATTGAAGTTAAAAATGTTTGATATAACAAAAACAACGGCAATGAGCATAAGAATGATAATATCTGCTTGTGGCAGGGTTTTCTCTTCAGAAAATAATACATTCATAAGTATGCTATTATTCTTGTCAGTAAAAACTTATTAATTGTGAGTAAAAACCTCCCCTAGTCAATTTTACTTAGCCAACACACATTGGTAAACCTGAAAATCAATGATGGGAAATTACAACTTCAAGAATCGATTTATTTGAGTCAGAGGAATATACAAATGTGGCATTCAAATTCGACCTCTCGCTCACCGGAAAACAAATCGATTATTCGTTTTTCACTTGTTAACCGAACTACCGCCTCACAAATAGAGAAACGTCGAAGCTAATTAACGTTGATTTGGCGCGGCTGAATTGATTTAGTTGAGTTTTTTTTATCGGAGACAAATAGCCTTAAGACATTTCAAAAAAATAGGTTGAACGGAAAAATTGGATTTTTCTTGTGAATCACTTCACTTTGGTTGAAAATTTGGCTATAGGTAAAATTGGAATGACATCCTTTGACTAGGATTATCTCTATAGATAAGCGAACATTCTACTGATCAAATGGTACTGAGTCAGACGTCACCTTTCAAAGTCAACATATCAAAAGAACATTTTCGTCAACATGGGTGTGTTGGATCAGTTAGAAATGATTTCACTGAGACACACGTGGCATTGATTACCGCACACTGTAATGTTGTATAAAGTCTCTTGCCAGCAATGTAAATAGTCCGGGAGCCATTAACTACACAGTTGACGCTTTCCCATCTTATTCACGGAAATGGCCAGGGTCTTTACACATTTTTATTGAGTTTTTGCATTTTTATTTAACTGTTGACAGTTTCGTTTAACAGTTCGGTTAATGCAAGCAGTAATTAGTCCAGCCAAACCAGGTTGTAAATTTCTGGCATTCTACTAGCTGGTCGCATATCAAGGGTCTCCCGAAATACTCATTGTTGAACCGTAACTCTGTTTGAATCATTTCACTTAACACAGACTTGTTGATGAAGACTTTGTTTTGTCACAAACAGTTCAAGTTTCCACAGCTTCCAAGCGAAGATATATCGTGATTAATTTCAGCAGCTTTTGGTGCATTGTCACGGTAACATGTGACAGTGCTCGTTGCTGATGGAACTGGTAAATATTACGAAAATTTGGATAGAGGAATTTGTACAAACGCACGCAAAAGCGTTACCAGTTGCTGTTTATCGTATATTTTGAAGAGCACTTTACACAGCTTTATTCGAAGAAGAAGCAAGCGGTGACAGCAAGACTGTACAGAAAAATCAGAAAAGAAGTAACATTCAGAGCAAACCATCTATCATATGTAGAGTGCTACATGGTTAGCAATAATGAACAGTTGACAAGTCCATCCAGGAGAGGAACAAGTGTTAATCATTACAGTCATCAAATGAAAGTTACCTGTATCACATGACAACAAAGGTAAGGGACAAAACTGCAAAATGAGCTTCTCAAAATCAAAAGCTGTTCAAAGCATACCGGTTCTGTCATAGTCAAGATTCACTTGTCGGGATGGGGGAATGTCCTCCGTAGTTAGATAACCGGTAGACTGTGACAACACTCAACGCCAGGTTCTTCACATAAATACGTCATAGGTTTTCAAGAAACATACAACAATCAGTAGACATATATCAGTGACTGCACAGTAGGGCAGTCGTAGTCTCAGAAGAAGACAGAAACATAATATTACGAAGAGAGATTACCAGAGGAGAGTGACAAATAAATTCCACATCATAGCCCATATTATGGAGGGCCGACTGAATGACGACGTTATGGTAGTCGGTACCGTAATTTACAGTCTGGTCTGCCCAGACAAATTGGTTTCAGTAGTCATCCACTATACCTACGGCCAGTACCACAGCAGCACCGTTGCGAACTGCGATTACGTCGGGTTTGATGAGCGGGATCGCAGTTAATACATATAATTAAGCGAACGCTGTGTAACCAAGATTTCATATATTGCACAGATTGCCCAGGTCTTTGGCCACGCGGCTGTGCTGAGCCCAACGCATATCGTGGCTGATCAAGCACAATTGGAAGATATGAGCCAGGCTTTATGGCTGGCTGCAGTTGCCACGAACAGATAACTGGGTGGTCACTTCGGCCACCTTGAGAATTCCGGACCTTAGTCCGAAGAAGATCGCATCGGAGCTAGACGCTGTGAAAAAAGATCTTGTGGAAAATGCTGTCTGGATTGAACAGCAAACGATTAAAGAGTGAAGAGCGAGGAACCTCCTGAAGACTACGACCTTCAGGCGTATGGCAGAGTTTACCCAACCAAGCTGCATGGGCCTCCTTTTGTTTGTTACTATTACACCCTGAGCGCTTACCGGGACATTAATGACCATCTTGAAGGGACCGAACGAATTACCTCTGACAACTTTCCTCGGAACCGGACACTGACTAAAGAGCAGTCTTTCCGCTTAAGATTTGCGCGAGATGGGAATAGTGGTGGACAAATAATCGGAGTGCCCGGACCGTCCAGCCGATTTGGGATGTGGATATAGCTGGTTGGTGTGTTTTCAAGAAGGCGGAGTCACTGCCGGACAAACTGACGAATCATAGAGTCCATAGCTTCCAGTGTGCTACGGTGGACTCGGCTCAACACTGATGAATAATTCGTCTTCGGAATCAGATGTCGTCTCAAGAGTTCAGGATGTTGGTGTGGCTTCAAGGGCACTCTTGTGGTTTCATCCAGTATCGTACGGAGTTGCACACGGTGATTCGTGAGTGCTTCATCTTTTTAGGTGACCGGGATGTCGAGATAGGTCACCTTGTCAAAGGAGCTTACTGAGTGAATAACGTCCGGGCCAAAGTGAATAGACACGTTAGAAATAGTGGTTGCGTTGTTTTCATGTTCACCGCGAATGGCCATAGGCTTAGGCTTGTGTGTGTTGACCTTCAGACAAGATAGTTCCAGGGTACTAGTGGCGACTGCAAGCTTCTCGGAGAGACTTGTCGGATTCTTAGCCAGGAGGATTAGATCGTCGGTGTGAGCGAATCCGCTGACCAGCGTATTGTGGGACTGGTAGCCAAGCTGCGGTGGGGTTGAGCCAAAACCTCATTCATTGCCATGATGAATAAAAGCGGAGATACTGGGTCACCCTGACGAATACCACGCTTGGACCGGAGGACGGAGCCTTCGGGCGTAGCGGAGACATTTCCGTAGGAGTCGACAATGTAATGCGTTAGAGATGGAGGGGTACCGAAAGCTCTGGCAGATCTGAAACCCTAATCCTGCAAGACAGAATTGAACGTTGCGGATGCGTTAATAAAAATCGCACACATGCCAGCAGATGTGGGGCACGAGTTGCGGAGCAGCGCATGCATCAATGAGGTTGTCTCGAATCAACCATCACGATGTAGGAATACGAAATATATGTTCCCGCAAAGACACGAGCAAGCCGTCGAGTGACCAGTCGGCAGGTGAACGGAAAAGCATTTGAGGCGTGCATGTTGAGCAGTGACATTGCTTGTACCGCTATGAAAACGCTTGCACGAAGACTGCAGGCAACCGCTAGTAATACATCACCATTCACGAAATCGTCGATATTAAACCCCAGTTGGGTTATTATTGTTTGGGTAATATCGGAAAGCTATTCGGTGCGTTTAGTAGCTTCAGACTCAGCATCCGACGTCATGTTTTTCTCTGGGACGGTAGTTGGATTGACAGTGGGGACAGTATGTTTCTGTCATTTCATAGCATATAGATGTGTCTTTGCGCTCTCCAGAGTATGGCCAGGGAAATGTGTCAGGAGTCGTTGATGAAGTTCGTGTCGATTTGAACATGACGAAGCCAGCTTATCGACAAGTCTGACGAGATAAGCCGATTTTTGTTGAGATCAATTTGATCTGGTGGCTTTCATGTACTCGGGTTCCTCATGGTTACGTTCGACGGGATGCGCATGCCTATTGTATCTACTGGGACCAATTTTGGTGAGAAGGCTGCAATTACAGTTGGTGCAGTCAAAAGATTGGAAGAGGCTGTGCAAGTACTTCCTGCTCCGCAACATCTCTGTGTAGCTGGATACGAATATGCACCGACAAACCTGCGTTCGATTTACATATCTGATCACATTCTGAACAGGTGTACTCTGCTCGCCTATCCTGTGTACTAATAGATGCCGGCGTGGAGACGCTGGCGGTATTGTCATTTTCTTGATAAAAAGTAACCGGTACGCTGAAAACAAATAGAGTGTATGGCTATAGAACGTGTTCTGCTGGTCCCTTCACCCGCCTGGTTTCGAACGATTTTTCTACCCGAGTCAAATCTCCCATTCACATCAGGCTATGAGACACTTTTGACTCTCAGGACTTTACATCAAACTTTGCACTTAATGACATATTATCACGCCTAGTCACCCTTTCCTAGACTAGCCACAAAAGCCGCAACACCAGTTGGGTCAACTAGAATGCTGACAACATTTTTCAAGATAAAACTGTCTTAACAGTAGCACTAACAAACAAATTTATTTAAAAAGTCGATGCTTACATTTCTGTTGTTAGTTTGAGTCTTGAAGTGGCGTGACGTTGCTGAGTACTCTGAAGCCACATGAATATATAGTGCTATCCCTGGCAAGTCACCACCTATCGAAATATGTTTGTTGCAAGCTTGACTACGGATGTATGCATTATGCTGTTCTCTATTATCATTGCATATTCGTGTGGTCCATCATCCTTCCTAAACAAAACACATCTATATGTGCTGCATTATTATTTTGCTAAATACCGTTCCGTTACCTTTGAACAGATAATCGGGTGTACATGAGCCTTGTATACTACTTCCAACCTGTATCACCCACAGTCAAAGATTTTAATAAACAAATACGGACACCATGCAAGCAGAAAAAAACTGTCGTATCGATTTCACAATACAAATTAACTAAGTCCTTCTTGATATTTACACATTTTCTTTACCGGTACCTAGCCATCTTTTGACCAGTTTCGACTCACACTCATCCTCTTCGTTCGTAACCATCTTTATGCCAAGCAACTACCACACGGGTGAAAATTTCCTTTCTGGTTTTCAGTTAGGCCATTTACCTGACGTAGGCAGTCTGGTTGTTTCAACAAACAACAATGATTGCATCACGATGCATGACAAACAGGCATCTCGGACAATAGTGTATGATGGCAGGTGTGTATCCATATCCAACACGAACACACCAGTGCATTGTGAACGAGATGCACTACAGGTGAGCACTAACGTGAGCGAAGCTCGAGTCTAGAGCTTCTTTCCAAAACGGACTGGCTGGAAAGTTTACCAGATTACGAAGGCTGTGATCAAATTTGGGTGAGCTCCGACTTGAAATTAACCCAAGCCCCAGGCTGTTCATCAATGGTCTTTGGTAAATCGAAGCACCATGCAAGACACGCGCACTGTGTGCGCACTCGTCTGATGTGAGGTAAAGTGAGAGAAGGCAAAGAGCGATACCCACGGTTAAACTGAGACTGAAATTCCTGTGGAGTCTCCCTGTTTTTGCTCCTACAACCTACAAGACACTCAACAAAGTAATGATGTAATAGCTCTTACGTAAATTCAATATGGTTTTGACAACATACAATCGACAAAATATGCTGAATTTTGTTACAAACAGCTTTTGTCGCGTTTTTATGAAAGGTACAAAGTAATCCATGCCAAAATATCGTAAGTCCCATTGGTTGGACAAAGTCTTGTTATTTGCACATCACGGTCGTGTTTTTACATTCAAAATTTGGACAGAAATGCTGGACATGGAAATATAAAGAGCTACGTACAAACAGTGATTTGAGCCGGAGTAATCAGAGTAATCAGACAGCTCACACCAACCAGTTGCCTAAGTGTAGAGAAATGGAACAGATGCGTGGAAGCTTCTCAATGGGGGCATTAATGAAGAAAAATGGACTACAACTCAAGGTCATGTATAAAAACCGTTTTGTTCCTTTTAAGTAAATTTATGTATTTTGATAGACATACTGTGTATGCGTAACCAGGGAGTAGCTCAGTGATGAATGACAAAAATCACAGTAACTCGTGAGTCTACCTTACATGTTGAAGCTTAGATGTGATATATGGTTTTAGTTCCATCGTTTCACAGGTTATATGGCATAATTCACTAGTCGGTGCAGTTGGCTATGAAAGATATCAAATACCATTCGGAAAAAGCTCCACACTTAAAATTATTTAATGTCTTTCGAAAATTATATCATCAGGAGCAAATGATATGGTCAAGTTGAAAAAGGTTTAGGGGTAAAACGTCACAGACTGGAAATCGGCTTTTCCCTGAACGAACACATCCTCTTGTAACGATATGATTGGCAGAAACTCTATATTACTCTTTGGAGGCCAACTACCAGCTGTTAAGTATACACGATATTGTAATAGCGAATGTACAGCGTGACAATCGAACTTACTTACGTAAACAAAATTGACCAAATTTCCAGATCAATACATATCCATTTGTGAAATTAGCGTGCTGACGGACGCATGGTGGGATACATTTGGACGATGAAATTGTATGCTTTTAATGATTTTACCTTCAACAGTGAAGGGACGTAAGTTGCTCGTCAGTGACTAATAGAAACATCGATCATGCATTTCCATGAAATATTAACCAACCTGCCAATAACATGCAATTAGAGGGGAAAATAGATGGATTTAACTAAAAGAAACGGCCGTATTCTTTGTAGGTAAACAATATATTGTTGCTGGTGAGTAGTAGGGGATTTGGTTTGTTTCAAATTGAACATCACCCACAATTGATCGCAGCTGTCGCATTCCCATAGACTCTCCAGTCGGCCCCTTTCGAAAAGAAGCACTGGACTCGAGTTTCGCTCTCATTAGAGCCCGTCAGTTGTACATATCATCGCCACTGCCGGGACTTGAACCACGGACATGCTGTTCATGAGGCAACCATGTTTACCACTGCGCCATTGACCTCACGTTAAGCACGATCGAATTATCATATGTGAACACTCAACCACTTTCGCTTGTGAATAATGATCAGGCTGCCCGATCGCCTCGGGAGGAGACACAGTTACTGTTAACTCCAGTCGATGACTCCTCGACTAGGACTTCTCTCCAAGTTGAAATCACAGAAATTATTGACTTGGCGATGATATGCACTACTGACGAACTCTAATGAGAGCGCAACTCGAGTCTAGTGCTTCTTTTCGAAAGGGGCCGACTGGAAAGTCTATGGGAATGCGACAGCTGCGATCAGTTGTGGGTGATGTTCAATTTGAAATATATTGTCGTTTTTGCACGACACTACAAACCATTGCTAAATAAGTAAGCCAAAGTTGCCGTTACATGCATTGAAGTGGCGATAGCCGATCGACCCATATCAAACAGGGCATACTGCATCATTCTATGGTTGAGACCAGTGTTTTAAAATTTGTACTTGTTCCAGTATATATCCGCAAGTGACTGGCTCGAAAGAACTTTGAAACTTTCTTCATCAGCAGTCAGAGAGTAATACTGTGCACTGGAAAACAATCGATTACCAATCTTTCATTCTTGGTTATCTCTGGTAAATGTTTTATTACATAAGGGTCCACAGCGTTTCTACTGACCAGGCAACTTGTTTATGATTGATAACGGCGTGTAATGGAGTTCGTAACATAATAATTTTTTCGAACGCTCTATTCCACCGCCAGTTTGTTCGCACACATCGTACAAATGGTCAGTCTGTGTTTGTTTCACACACATATGTGTGCATGCATAACCACAATTTCATCCAAAAACTTTCCCGACACTCAAAGATAGCCCGATTCCCTGGGCCATATTTTGTATCACCGCGTAATAGTTCTAGATTACATATGCGCCCGAGCCGGCTGTAATATTCTTATATGGAGTCACATTGGAATAAACAATTTTTTTGCAGATTTAGTAGAGGATAAAGGAAGAACACTCATGTAGTTTCAGCCTACACTAACTGACAAACTGAACAACGTTGATTCGGGATATAAATTTTTAGCGTACGTCCTCCAAACCAATCCAGCATATAATAATCAGTTTAAGACGACATATTATGTCCTGGTGGAGAACAACACAAATCATTTAAATACTCAAACCACCACCTCAAAAAGGCTGTCACCCATAGACTAGTATTGATTTTTCCACTTCGAATGCAAAGTAACACCTAGAATTGTCGGTACTTTTCTGTTTCCTCGGTAACCTATCTTTTCCTTTCTTCTGTTCAATGAATCGAATAAGTTTATCTCAATTCAGGTCAAGAGGAAATCACTCTGGAGCTCGTAACAACCCATTCCGTACTCATGGCTAATATGGGGTATGCTACGATAATGGCTCACTGGACAACTTCCAAAGAGGTATGCAACCGACACTACAGAGTACAACAAGAAAGCAGCAGATAGTTTGTGACGGAAAATGAAATAAGTGAAGCAAACAAAAATTTCCGGTGATTGAATTTTGGATAAGGTGAACAAAGTGATTAATTTTGAGTGACAGATAAAATTAATCCCGTCCGTCTCTCTCTTTATGATGCAAAGCAACCAATTACAAAAACAGTTGTTTCTAGTCATTCCATTCAGACTTTTCCATTAAGCGAAAAGTCATATAAATGAATAGCTACCTTAAATACCGCAGGAACTTTACGAACTGATAGATGAGACCAGGGTACGTTGACCGCTGCTTTAACGTGGCAGAATATTGCATCATACTATACTTCCTCGTCTGTTCATGTTCATGCATATGTCAACTGTACGGAACTAACCGCTGAAGAAGCCAGACAATCTGCGCGAGGTGGTATCACAGTATAACAGTAAAAACCCATGCTTACTTCTACATTTCAGTGAAATGTTTACGTAGGTCATTGGAAAAGCCGACAATTTCTGTTTCACTCAAAGTATTTCTGAATAGCCCTTTTCAACTGGTAATTTCGCTGGTTAGTTCAACCCTTGTGGTGTGGGAATCTGGACAGTAGTCACCATAAATTATCAGCTGGTATAAAATAGTGGTCTGGATATTTGCTGTGTTTGGTTCTCCAGTGACTACCACTTTGTTGTTGGCCTCATGCTTGCTATAGTTATCTAGTTAAAACACCTATACTGGCCTTCAGCTGATAACAATTGAAGGGAAGATACCTGTCTGTGCATGTGAGCATTCCTGGTAATCTGCAAACGATAACAGTCTTGAACTTTGCAAACGGTTTTCAACTATTCGCACTTTCCTCTGTGCATAGCCGTGAGCCTCCGCTGCTGTATTTTCTTCGAGTAACACAGGTGACAAATTCGAATTTTTGGATAGAAGACCATCCTGAGCAACTAATCTGCCCAGGCGATGTGACGATCACCCTCCTCTGACACTTTTTAATGACGGTACTCGTCACTGTATTTGACTAACAAACAGCAACGAATCCCACATACTCTTGTGAGGTAGTCATTGAAAACAGCTGTTCGATAGCCTACTTAGTATCACACATATCACTACATTTCGGAGACAACTCGCGTGGTACTATTTATTCACCTAAATCTTAGACCTTCTGCACCTGGTTCACTTTCTCCTACGGTAGTCTTCACGAGCTGTGGTGTAATTGTTTGCCAAGGCGTTCGTCTCATAAGGTACCACCTGATTTTTCCTCTGTTAAGGTTGTATGCATTCACAGCACAAAATATCCACAGCTCTCAAAACGGTTGGCTGCATTTCTGCAGAGGCCAATTTGAGACAAAATAGCAAAGTTGGGTTTTTTCAACTAAGTTTGGACGCAGCGTTAATGGGGTTATTATCATTGTACTGAACGAGAAAGAAGGTGGTTTATTCATTAACACAAATCAAAGTTCACTTTTTGTCGTAGTGTTTGCTCTGACGTAAACAGACGCTATCTTATAATCACGGGACAGACATTTTATGACAATTCTTATGACTCAATGTCACGGTCGATCAGCTTTTTGAAAAAACTCCATTTTCGCCCAGCCTTTTTATTTTATGCTTTCTCATGTAAGAAATCAAATTAATCTACACAAAGCAATCGAGAATGTGGTGAAAAATGGACGGTTTGTAGTTATGGAACGGGCTACATTTTCAGGATAGCAAACTTCCCCAATTCTACTGAAACTTAATTTCATGGTGTTTGGGGGTGAATTCCAAGCACCAAGAGCACTTCAGTAGAAAACATCTTTGTTTTATATTTCGGGTTTTGTTGTTGTTTCATTTGTACCCAAAATTACCTATGACAACCAAGTAACGACTTCGGTTTTTCCCCATTTGAGGTTATAAAGATAAACTAGTTATTATCACCATTCTCAGCCGTAGAGCCCTACTTTTGGGTATTACGATCCGAATCGCCATAAGTTCTGACAATAGACCGTGAACTAACAGGGAACCAGGAAGATACAAATGAACAGAAAGGGATAGACGGGAGAAGAAAAAGCAAGGAAGTGGTAGACCTTCAGAAAGAAGAATACCTAGCAATCTGGCGGATAGAGTCTCATCATTGACTATTGCATACCACCATGTCTGTGAACGTTTCCAGTCACAGATCCACCCCAGCTCTAATTATCGGACAGACTGCACCCACCAGCCTTGCTCAGTAAAGCTGTGAATTCTTTTTTGGCCTGTGTTCATGTCATCGTCCGGTCTGCTTTTGGTTTCTTTCAACCATCGGCATCCATATCTAACAATGCATAGTACAACCAACAGTCCATCGACATACGGCGAAGACCGTGTACCTTTAGTAAATCAATTATCGATCGTACACTCGTAACTCTCCCAAATCTGTGTCGAACGGCTGTCACATTGAGTGTCTGACTACTTATGACGAAAGTAAGTTATGATTTTATTGACCGAAATGAAGAATGATGCGAGATCACTGGAGACTGACATGCTTTGACCTCATGTCAGGAACGAGAAATAAACCTTCCGAGTGAAACAGAAGCAAGTTGAAGGTTAAAAAAATGAAAATGACACAACCAGTAATGACTATAAGGTGTAACACTTACTGCAATCAGTACATACTCTTGTTGGCAACTTTCAATATAGGGTTTTGTCACTATGGTTGTTGAACAGGATAAAATATGCACGGTAGAATATATTAATTCAAGTTGCCCGATTTGTAATAGGTAATAGGTCTTGCACCAATGTTGTTATCCTAGGAGTTCCACACAGTTTGAGTTGATCAGTGTGCCTGATTAATGTGATGATCCAGTGAGTGACATAGCAGATTTACTACTCCGGTGAACACCGAAATGTACGCGTTCTGGGTTTGGGCTATAGAAGTGAGCAGTTCAACAACCAAACTATGAAGCCACGCCAGCGGCCTAAAAACTTCACTTCTGGAATGAGTTAATCCCACAATCTTTACCGTCATTTGAAATCGTCAAATGGCCTAGGGGCTTAACTGCCCAGACAGGATTTTCCAAATAGTTTACCTTGGAATCCACTACCATCATCACCACCATCACTGATGAGCATCGAAGCTTTACTGATAACGAATAGTGTGACCGATTTCATAATTATAAAAATATAATTGCTAAAAGTCTGGATTTCCGTTGGATTCGAACCAGCAACAAGAACATCGTGCCCAAACACGATAAGCACTGTATCATTTGAACTCCGAATTAACTTCGTAACTCAGATGATGAAGCATTTGCTTCCTTTGAACAAAACTTATCGATGTAAAAGTTATCTGTGGTAATACAATCTTTTTAAACACCAACAAAACTTAGAACGAAACTGATTTTCTTGGACTTAAGTTGGTCGTTATTTTCCTAGTCTTGACTTTCTGAGAAACCTTCAGTACAGGCGTGCAGAATTCGATTTGCTATTGATCAACATCAATTTTACCCTGAAATTCTTCGACCACATTCATGTATATCAATATCGACCAATGTGCACTTCTCTCATGCACGTTGTAATTTATTACAATGATTTAACAAGAAATAACAAAAAGAATAACATCCACTTTTTAAACAATAACCATGAGAGGAAGTTTCGAATGAACAGGACATATTAAGTAAAACAGGGGATATTTAGTACAAGTCGTGGAGCAGCAGACGACCTACAAAAGCAAAGATTTTTTATAGAATAGGTGTTACAACAAATGAAGACAAGAGGTTGAATCGAACAACTGACAGACCGAATCTTTCTGTACGAAAGAAGCAATGAAGCTAAGGGTATGTTGACACTCACGAGGATGTAAACATAATAGGTGCTTGTGGGTCCCCGGACGGTTGGAAGATATATAGCTGTCAATTGAGCATTCTACGAACGCCTAGTAGTCGGAGTATGTGTTATTAATTGATGATTCCCCTTCTCACCTTATAATCTCACACTGTACATCAGTTTCAACGTTTTTTTCACTCAAAAAAGGCCTTTGTTTAACCACAATCCGTTGTACGATCGAATGATTTTCAAACCGTTATACTGGAGCAGTATTTGTAATCGATTGGGCTGGAAACATTCTATAAATAACGTCGAATACATTCTATTTGAGTTCTCACCGTTGGACATTTTTCTCTGGTACTTAGAAGCATTTTCGAGTTTTAGTTTAATTTGAACGTGTTTATAAGTTACGAGGACTACAATTGGACTTTCCTTCGTTAGATATTTGCAGCAGTTCGACCTGTGAAATTCAGACTCCATCGAGTAATAGTCGGTTGAAAAAATATGGTTTGGCAAGTTCAGAACTGTCATTGAATTCATGGCCTGATCACTGGTTTCTGGTTGAAGTCAATAGAGCGTTCTTTTCTCTTCGATTAGGACGAAGAAACATCTGGCTTGTTTTTAGCTTCTTGTAACTAAACTCTTAAATTTGGTTGATCCTCCTACGATGTACTGATAAACGCGCTGAACTCACAGACAAGACGCCTTGAGAACTCAACCTCTAGCACAACCTGGTGTGCCCACTAAGACTCAAATTTAGTCGGTGAACAAAAGTTTAATTCTGCACCCTTTTCTTGTGAAAACGGAAAATGCGAACAAGTGTGAGTTGTGTTCAACTTGCGTGACTTTAATCACCGTGTTGAATCTTCGAGAAGAAAAATCTTACTGTTTGAAATTAGTGTTCATTGTGACAGCTAATCCAAGCACACACAAAGAATCTAACTGTTTTGCACTGTTTGAGGTTAGGTAATTTTCCTGTTGTGTGGTTTTATAAAGTTGTTGACTATACGGGCGTCTAGCCAACACTTGCAAAGTTGACATTTATTTTTATGCATAACAGTGGTAGCAGATTAAGCATCTTTTTACAAACACAACAACGCTGTCTGTGTAGAGTGGATTGCCTTGATGTTAATAATCAAATATTCATGAGATAGACTAACACCTCTTATTGCGTGTTAGATTATTGCCTAATGTTCTTGCCGCCCCCATCTTCTGGTCGACTATGCCCACCAATGAGAATGCATAGAATGATTGGTAACTTTTTCGCCGCTTTGGACTAAGTGGTAGAATGGATGGGGAATAATGCGTTTCGTCCTTTGTTCTATCGGGTAAATTAGTAATAACCACGACAGTTTCAAACACAATATTCTGTCCCTAACTCTGAACGTAGACACGAAGTTTTTCTTGTATGTGCAGCACTGAAATATCTAAAGCTGTGTCACTACACATGAAGTTATCTTAATGTACTCCAAAAAGAAGGGCGGTTATTTTAAAACTAAACGGAACAAATTGATTCAGCTAATAAAAGATCTGATTCGGAGTTTTGGCCAGTTCAAACAGAATGAATCCGTCACACAAGGAAGGGCATTTTAAAGCATACTTGGTACTAATTAAGGTTGGTCTAATCTTTGTTACAGTTCATTTATCCGTACTATATCCACTAAGTCGCCAAGTTACGTAGTTTTGGCTAACAGGAGATTTCTTCTGGCATTTTACCGCTAGTCCATTAAGTATGTGAAACTGTCTAATAGGCGGTTTCCTCGTATTCATCTCCTGTCATTCATGATAATCATGAACACCGTTTTTGTTTACCGAAGATACTTACCATGCTGGATCCACAGTGTGTCTGTTCAACGTCATTTGTTGAGATTTGGTTGAGATGCGATTACTGGTTCAAGAAAGTAGCGATATTTCAACAGTTATCACATATTTTCTAATTTACCAATTATTGTTTGAGTAAACCTTCCTACAGTGTGTCTGGCATTCTGGCAATGGATGCATAAAGATGCGAAGAAATTGTTCAAACTGTACACTGGATTCAACGAAGTAATCGTCAAACAAAGCCGAATAAAATGTATTTTAGCGAAATCAGCTTCCGAATCTCACAACGTTGCAGTTAGACCTGAGAGGCATTTACAGTGATGATCTAAAATCATCTTCATAGGCGGTAGCTTAATTGGATGGCAATTAGATAACGGTCATAGATGGTCTTCTCTTCTTCACTAGCTTTTCTGGTCTGTCTCGTTGTAAAGTGTTATTGTCAGTAGATCTGGAGCCAAATGGAAAGGGGACTTTAGAAAGGAATCATAGAACCACACATAAGTTTCGTAAAAATAGGTGATTTCTACACAGTACGATTTACGCAAATGTGGTATACTGAGCCATCTGATAAATCAACTATGCACTCTATACCAACATGATACAAATCGGCAGTATTACTCACAATTGCCTGATGTCGTTTTGCGATCTAACTGAACCTCATTAGAGTCTAGGGTAAACAAACAGGTTTTCCGAACTTGTTTTGTGAAAAGCCTCACCGGATGCGCTCAAATTGTTACGGATTTCTCATGTCGGTGCTGCGTTAGAAAACTGTCAAGCATCCCTATTAAACTATGAAAAAGTAGAAATATTACTGGGTTTAACAATAATGTTTAAAATTTTCATAACGTTTTCGGAAGCTTCTGTGGTGTAACATAGCACTTAGTTAATAACAGGCTATGCTGTTTAATCAATCACCTAGCTTCCCCGTAGGAAAACGATTGTCATTGTCAGTAACTAAAGGTTGAGTGATACCTTCGCGATCGACCACTTGGCGAGGCTCCAAATTGTATTCCAGGTGAACGCAAAAAAATTATCATTAATTCTAATAAGACGTGTCAGAAAGTGGACCAGAGTGATCCGTATGCCGAAGTTTAAGTTCACGGCACCCATTAGAAATTCAAGCTGACAAAATCTCGTAGTAAGTTATTGTCAGGCTACAGCAGCCGAGCAGTCAAATAGGTCAACGATTTCATTTCCTTAGACCAAGATAACTTGTAGGTAGTTCATTCAAAAACAGACACAAAATGGCACAAAATGAACTGATTTCGTTTGGTGTGTCAGAAAATTCCTTGTCTCCCTCCGAAGGGTCAGGGAATTTGCGTCTTTCTTTGCCTTCAGAATATCTCAAACAAATGACGGAACTGAATGGTAATATTTTTCACACATGTTACAGCTGAGTTCCACCAATATAACGGGCAATCAGATCAAATAGTTTTCCAGATGAAGCTCATCTGAATAAACCGTTTACATGTGGAATATGTTTCGCATCTCCGTGAACAACAACTAAGAAGTATGATGAACCGGCGTTGCATCTTTTCATCAGTTGTTTTATGCAGACTCTGGTAAGGATTCGGGGGAAGACCCCAGATATTTGGTATTTGCAACAATAGTGAAATATGTACTAATCAAATAGTTGAGGTCTTTCACTCGTCAAGGTGACTGCTGACTGTTCTGTTTGGGTTTGGGAATAAGCAAGTTAAGCAACGTATTGTCGTCTACAACTGCATGACACTGTTCTGACATCTCGTTCCCCTATTAGAGGCATTAGTAACCATAACTGTTTCTAACGCGGACAAAAATGGTGGCGAAATACTGAAGTAGGCCGAAACCTTAAATATTTTTCCGGGAGATTTTCATGCATACTCTTTCACAAAAAAAACATGGAAAGTTTTCTGATACAAAAGCCGAAGTGTATGTATCAGGGTAACCTTGAAAACATCGCGTATAAAGAGGTAAATATTTAATAGACAACAGAGTTGCCCGAAACTTTATAAAGTCAAGCATTATTTAAATAGTGGAATTTGTTGAATTTTAGACGCTAACTATTTTCATCGGCTAAGTATCCATGGCACAAAAAGTATGAAGTTTCAAACGTCTGCTTTAAAGTGATCACAATAATATTATACCCATAAACTCGTTCAAGTAGGAAGCGTAATCAGCCGACAGCAATTGGCTCACTGGCAGCATACTTATCCTTATCATAGTGATAACCAACAATTTTTCACTCTAATTGGCAATCATCAAATTTTTGATCTAATTCTATTGCAAAATTTCCCAGCTTCAGTTGGGATCGAACCAGCGACAAAAATAGCGTGTCCAGACGGGGCAGGTGCGCTACGAGTTGAGCTATGAGACTACTTTGGTAGCTCAGGAATTTCACATTTGTTCTCCTGAACACATTCACAGCATCTCGAAGAATGATCGTAGAACCACTTTGGTCAAAAGGTAAATACTAACGACAGACTGCTGTAAGCGGAGCATTCAGTGTAGTAGGCGCAGGACCTCCATCTTGTGAAATGTGTAAATTTGCATTTATGAACAAACTTGAATAAAAAGCAGGAGAGATGGACTCAGGGTGAGTCGTTACCGCTAAACTGTAATGCAGACTGATTGCACAAAAGTTGATTAACATTAGTTATGTCGTCGTGATCACAACCAAAAGAGTCAATGTGGACCTCCTGCAAGAAAAAGGTGAAACTGGCGTCAGACTACTTTTGACAACTGTCCTACATTGAGCATTGTTTACTGGTTTACGTAAACCAAAACGAATCTTACATCCTTCTACAAAAATCAGTGTAATTGACGTCCAGGATTACAGGCCAACTCTATATTTTTCCTGATTGTTGAGTGCACCGAATTGGCAGGTCGTTTGGTTTAGATGAAAAAAATTGATGCGCAATAGATGCAAATCATTTAGACTGGGCACACGTCCCAACTCAATCCAGACTGGACTGGAATCAGTGAACAAAATCAGCAAATGTTATCTAAAGGTTCATTATCACACGGCGAGTGTTCACTTAGGCTAAAATGGACGGTGTATATCAATTAGTACTACTCATAGAATGGATATTAGGTTTTGTTAAAACACTCGGATTTAGATGTTTAACACAGTCAGTCGTAAGGAATGATTCATCTCCACATTGTGACTGAGCGAAAAGCGAATTTTATGACTTCACAGCAAGCTTTTATAAAAAAAGTGAGAAAATGTATTACGTAGTGCGTATTGACTCAGATGTGACGTGTTAAATCATACTACAGCTTTTACGTAATTATTTCATTTTCTACTGTAGAGAAAAGATATTTTTGTTTTTGTTACGATAAAATAACTTCGGCTTAACCGCATGCCAGACGTTTTTACTATCACAGTGACTCTGGTTCATAGAAGATAGGCTTGACCAACACCACTGTTTCCTATACAATCTACCCAACACTCTGAACTAGATTTCGGTGAGGATAGCAGCATATGACTTCTTACGAAGTAGTCAACCTTACACGTGCTTCAGAATGTAATAACGCGTTAGACAGAATATGCAATGAAAAACAAGCATGTCACAAACTGTTGGATGGCGATGCTGAGTTTATTAACACGAACCACCTGTTAGATTACACCTGTCATTGGTCGACCTGTTAGGTGAGGTGTGTAAATACGCGCACGTGTCTAAAACTTATTCTTGTTTCCCTTTCCAATTTCTGTTTCAGCATATTTAAGTGTATTTTATCATGTTACTTTGAACGATGTACATTATCTCCAGTTCGCTGTCAAGATCTTCATTTGTGTCGATAATATGTTAATTATTTTTTATATACTTCCATTCCCATATACAGTTATGCTTGCTTGTTTGTCGTGGCTTCCATACTTGTCATAGACACTCCGTTGCTTTAGGGTTGATCCCGAAAGAGATGCACTCAAACCACCACTAATTTTCTAGGTGTGAAAAAGCAAATTTCGATTTCATTGAGTTCTGGGCTACTGAGCCTCTCAACAGAAACGAAATACCAAACCGTACGATTTTTCGATTAGACAACAGACGGACATGTATGCAGTACTGCGCACTTTACGAGGTACTTTCATGGTAAAATGCATTTTTGAAGTATCGATGTATCAGCACAATGTTGTTTTAAAATTGCCTGATAACTAATCTCGAAATCAACATCTTTTATATTTTGCATTGCTTTTTTATGAAAACAGTGCCACCATTATTTTAGGTAGGCAGTGCTTCTTGCCATATAAATTTTATTGTATGAGGCATTAACTTGATAAAAGTTAATTCACAAACGACTAAAACGGTTTGGCTATGTTGATAGTTGCACGTTGCTGAAAAAACCCCAAGGAATTAAAGGCAGTAATAAGTGTGACACAGTGTTATTCCTGATTCACCCACCCCCCGCATTTTTCGTCAAAGTGCTAGGTGTACGACTTAACAAGTTTTGAGGATAGGTTCTAGTAGGCTGACATGTCTTCCAGATCTAGTTAAATTTTATCACTTTGTAACCATGCTGTGCCCATGCCCTCTGAGACTACCTTTATCCATTGGTATTATTAAAAGAAACCAGTGACATGCCACACGGAAACTAACTAGAGCTGAACGAGTATATCACAAACAGACCTGTGGTCTATTGAACTTTTATAAAAGGTCATAGATACTTTGAGGAATACGGTTTACTATATGGACAGACCAAGAAGCGCTGAAATTCGTATACCATACCGACAAATCGGTAATTTGGTCTCAAATTGTCAAGGTGAAAAGATAGAAAATCGTTGTGAGGGATCACGGCCATTCGATTGTGAGTAAAATTGCTAAAACTATCCATAGTGTGAGCAATCTTCCTCGACTGTTACACTTGTTGGAATCTTCTGGTTCCACAATACCAGTTTCTAGAGCCGATCTAGTCAGAGATACACACGGACATTTTGATCTTGTTATTGGCAATTAAACGCGACTAGGATTGCAACTAACAAATATAAATTGCTTGTGGCAGCAAACTTCATTCAAGTTGAAATTCCTCCTCTAAATGCCAGTCTACTGAAAGTTTCCGTGAATCAAAAGGAGGCTTTGGGTCTTTTGTACTCCATACACCTGAAAAGTGGGAATAAATGACAAACTGGCTAGGCTTATTTTCTAGTGCTCTGAATCCAATGGCAACATTAAGCGTACATTGAATATTTGGCTGAATTACTGACAGGAATTCCTGAATTTTTCGTCGTGATGGGTGCCTTGGTTAATTTCTTCTGAAACCTGGCAGCGACAGTATGCTCCAGCTTTGTGCAAGTTGTGTGTATTAGCAACTATTGATTGTTATTTCTAGTGGTCTGAATTTACAGTTCTTGTTCTTCAGAAAGTGTTCAACAGTATGTACAACTGAGAAGATGGCCGAAATCCATCTACATTTTGAGAAATATCTTCTCGGCTAGTTGACTCAAAGACACTGTATGTGAATATTAGCTGACTGCAGTCAGACATCCCTATTCACGTGTATGTTATTCACAAGTATCTACAGATAGGGGACTGAAGAAAGGTGTATGTTATTTCGTGCTACGCTATCACAATGATGTCCAAGACATTAAAGATGACAGTACGGTCAAACTTTAGAACAAAAGGTAGTTGAAAATATATCTTTAAGGCTTAGTATCTAGAGTTTGTCTTGGGACCCTCTCATTGGACTATTTTGATGTATTAGAGCAAGTGTATGGTATGCATTTCATATCCACAGCAGTTGCCTGCGCATAGTTGACACACGGACCAAATAATTTATCGGAATACTTGTCAATCTATTTCAAATTCTATTGATTTTGTCAAGGTTAATTTAGTACATATGAACCTACTCTGGTGCAAAATCCAAACACAATCAGACATTGAATCAGACCTCAGTTACAACCCGTACGTGGTTACAGATAATCGGAAGCGATGTGTTTACCAGTTGTCACTGCGCGAAGTAGTACATCTGTGAATCTTTTAAGCACTGGCATACTAAAGGAACTTGCATTAACGGCTTACCTGAAAACATATGTCATTATCCTTATTGGTTTGATTACGTCCGATTCACTCTTAAATAAAGTTGTTACATATAACCAAATAATGCATTTCACATCTTTTTGGTAGCAAAACCAGATTTCAGTACTTCCCGTGAGGAGGACGAACAAACAGTTCATAGCGCTAGCATATCGAGAAACTTAACATAGGAAAAAAGTGGTTTGAAGTTGAAAGAACGATAAGAATTCATCGAAATATGTTTTGTAGGAAAAGTCTAGGCATTTCAACACACTGTTTGGACGTGCTCAACCATAATATCAACGTGACCTTTTGCAAGCTGATCAGTAAGTGCAAGTCTGAAACGTTTAGATACACAGAATCTACATATTTTCATGAACCTGGGCAGCACACCCTAGTGATACCCACTAGGATGTCAAGTTGATATTGGTAGATCTGTGATTTGTGCAAACAGCCAGTATCACACCCACTCAGAACTGTCCTCAATGAGTTGGCAATGGAAAGAATGAGGATAGCATAAAAAACTTACCAGAATCTCTCAAGGCACCTTCCCTCGTTGTAAGGTACATGTAACTCTGCGCACTTCATCCCGATTGTTTAAATATCTAAGAGTCTTCTAGAAAGTTAATACTCCCGAATCATAAACGGAACGGATACAGGAAAACATATTGTGCGTTGCGCTAACGTTCATTATTAAGAAATTCATTGGTTAAGCCATAACGAGTTAAAAACCAAAATAGTTATCGGTTTCACAACGATTCGACCCTCTCGGACAGCCTCCATCAAACGACTTAAATCATAAAATTTACATTGCACA
>LUCH01000725.1:142170-173181 GCA_013368495.1 Paragonimus heterotremus | reverse complement strand
GCCGGCTTTAGTCGATTGAAGTGTACGACCATGGGCTTTTGACAACTATCTGTACTTCGAATATAACACAATGTATTACTGAGCACTCGTTCGACAACGAAAGGACCATTCCATTCGCGATGTAGTTTAGCAGGTACTCCAGGGGATGGGACGTCTGTATGTAGATAGACTTTCGCTCCCACTAGCAAAGGGGCTGCATGAGCTTTCTTGTCATAGTATTCCCTTTGACGTCACCGTGCTGCATTTAAATGCCGGCGAGCCAATTCGTGACTTCTGAAAATGGTGTCCCGCAGGGGTATGACGTATTCGGTGGTTAGAAGACGCAGTCTCCCGAGATAAGGTGTTTGCAAATCCGATGGAACTCGAAGCTCTCTACCAGTCCACATGAAACTCGGTGTTTGGTTGGTGAAAGAATGAGCAGTGCTCCGATACGCCATCAAGAACTGTGGGAGCACCTCATCCCACTGTTGAACATCCTCTACAAAGGCTTTCATCAAGCCCTTCAATGTGCGGTTGGTGCGCTCGACCAGCCCGTTTCCTTCCGGGAGATAAGAGGTTCGTGTTTCATCTATTATCATGAGCCTACACAGTTCATGCATGGTGGCACTTTCAACATTGGGACCTCTATCTGGATGCAAGTGTCCCGGAGCACCCCAATTGCAGATCCACTTGCTAAAAATCGCCTTGGCAACGGAAGGGGCATCAATCGCCGATAACGGTACAACTTCAGCCATTTTTTGAAGTGATCTACCACTACAAGGATGTACCTTTTTCCCCGGCATGTCTCAGGTAGTGGTCCCAATAGGTCGACGCCAACGATCCAGTTTGGGTATCCAGTCTGTACTGGTTGTAACGGTGCTCTGTGGTGCGGGAAATCGAAATTAGCACGACGTACGCCATTTAGTTTCGATTGTTTTATCTGCTCTTCCTCCATTTCTTACGGAGCAAACTGTCAACGTCGTGCCAATTGATCAAACACTAGAAGACTGCCGTGAAAGAGACTAATCGGTATGTATCCCTTCATCCCCTAATCTGTATGTTAGGTGTCACGTGTTACATAACCATTCCTACCCGAATTCTGCCTTCCGCCTTCTCGCTTGCCTGTTACATTTGGCGACCCTGCCAGGATGCTAAAACACCACCCCCGAGTAAAGAAGAGTTGTCGTCTGGCTCTACGACGGGGATTTTCCAATGATATTGGACCTCTTCACAGTCTTCATAACATCGGTTGTCCGCCGAGGAGCCATCGCTGTGGATACTTCTGAGACCGTCACTGCACCAGAGAAGTTACACCTGGGCGGAGATTTCTCTAGCTGGGAGTTGCAAGTTCGGCGGTACGTGGATACGTTTGAATACCCCCGTCAGCCAAACGCACTGCTGAACTTGCTGGCAGGAGAAGCGCTTTCAAATGCGTTAAAAGATGAGATCGTAAAGAATGCAGTAACCGAACAAACATACCAAAGCCTTAAAAGCACACTGATATATTGAGCACTCGCTTTGGATTATAGGAGGGTGTTCCACGAACGCCGCCAACGGCACGGCGAGGATATCCAAACTTTCGCACGGCAGCTGAGGCGCTTAGCCCCCCGAGGGTTTCCAACAGAGCCCGTCGAAAAACGGGCCAAACGGGTTTTGGAACGGTTGGCGTAAGGAGTAACTTCCCGGAAGGTTTGCGAACGGTTCCTGAGGAATCCGCCCACGGAACTGGACCAGGCTATTGAAGTCGGGCGACACATCGAAGCAGTCACGAACAGCCTCGAAAAGAATTTCGGCTCTGAAGTTGAAGTGAGTACTGCCGTTCAACCGGCAAGGGGGAACTACCAGTGTGACACATGGAACCGTGGACGAAGTTAGACAAATTGGACCAGGAACGGTTTTTACTACTGCCAACGGTTCGGTCGATTTGCACGAACACGCGGTCACAACAGAAAAAGGGCAGGTAAGACAATCGAACCAAAATGGCGTACGTCGTGCTGAGTTCGATTTCCCACTATACGTGTGTAACATGCAAGCCGGCCGTCTTTACTCTGATTGTCCGCTACACTCACTGACTAACTACGTCGCAACGTGGAGACACCGGGGGACAGCGTTCTTCCGAAGTAGGGTTTCCAATAACAGTCCTGCAAAGGGAAACAACAGGAAACAAGCATGAGCCAAAAGCCCAGTAAGCCATGCACACCACTTACACAAACGATAACTAAAACGGCGTCGACAACACAGCAGCACGCCCCGATACACAATTCAAATTCAACCTGTGCGCGCTTGCCGATTTCGACCGCAGGTTACACCCGCTATAAAAGCTGCGTCGACCTTGAGATTTAGAAAAAACGCTTGACTGAGCTGACATCATTCTGAATCGTGATTAGTAAAGTGCACTAACCTATAGAAACGTGGTGCAAAATAGTTCGAATTCCAGGAATTTATTTTACAGAATAGTGCCATGCTGCCTCACTCACACTGTTGCACTCCATCTGCTGTCATGAATTCGCGGGTATCTCACTGTAACCGACAGTATGAATAGATAAGATGATGACGGGAACGGTGCTTTGGTTTATCGCAGATTATAAGATCTCGGTGTGTTCGGAGTTCAACTTACTGATACTCTTGCGCGGGAAACTCAAAATTTGGTTCGATTTTTTTCGCTGTCATTGTCTATTCGTACCTTTGTCCTATTGGCGCCTCGTGCGTCAAAAGTGTGTGTACGATTACTGTCATTCGTTACTGAATAACATGCTAAGTTCATTGCGTAATATATTAGGTGGTCCACAGTATTTATATCTGTTTTGCGTTGTACCGTTCAACGCATATGTTTAGCCGATTATTACCTGAGCAATTATCTTTTCGGTTCCACTATTTCCTAGCTTTACATTCTGTCCCCTATGTCTACCGTTTTTTACGTGAAGCTAACACTTACGGTTTTTCTCATAATGACACGCACGAGATCCAGCAGCATCTGCGAATCAGAAGTATCGAGTGTCTGTTGCCTTCTCGGCTGTCGCATGACTGTTCAAAACGGTATGCAGTGCCAAACCCATCTACAATGTCACCACATAAAGTGCACCGGCCTCAAGAAGGACCAGTATACTCTGCTGGCTTCGTCAGAAAAGCCATTCATATGCATGAGCTGCTTTTCCGTGAAAGCTGCATTTCGTCCGTGGCTGTATCCGTTCCGCTATTTGCCACGGCCGTTAAGCAGAAACGAGACACTCAGGTGTAGTGGCAAGACGCCTAAGAACATCAATACATTGCACATGGCCACGGTTGAAAAAGCTCTGGTTGAAACACAGACGGCATTATCTGGCATGAGGTCGGATCTGAACTCACTGAACAAGTATATTGCGCTCACCTTTCCAAGTGTGGCGGTTGCTTATAAGGCAGTGGCTTTGTCCACAGCGCAAATTGAGGAAACAGCGAAAAATTTGAGGGTCAAGGCACTCCGGGAACGGAGGCTGGTTTTGTGAGGACGATTTCCGATCACATCCTCTCTAGGTGAACAAGCAAGAGCGGTGATAAACACCGCATTCCCTCTAGAGTTAACAAGCTCAGTTTCTTCCAGCAGACTTCGCTCCAAAATTACCGAGAAGGCAGCCGGACTTCTTCTGAAGTTACCCGCGAAGGTTAGCACGGTGGAAGTACTGGACAAGACGGTTTAGTTGATGGAAAATTCATGCTAATTTGAAAAGAGTCTTACTGGACCGCTCGCTGCAGAAGCGGCAAAAGCGCTCCAAGCTTCATAGGCTGACCCCAAACTTCGAGCCAACGTGAAGATTCTTATTACCATTCTTAAGAAGGGGCCAACGCCTCCGAATGGATCAACCCGTGCGCCCACATCCACAACAATGGCGGCTGCCCCATCTCCTTGGATGGCCAATCATCTTTGAGGCCGCACGTGTCTAAACCATTAGCTCCCAATGAGACCACAGACTGACAGTCTTGCTCCAAACTACCAACCATCAGACCTCCAAAAAGTTCTCCCAAACGTCCTTTCTTCCTAAGTTTTCCAACCCAACGAGTCTGCTTGGGTCACCTTTAGCTTCCAGAAAGCCTCATACTTGGCTCAATCCAGCCACATTTCCCCCTGCCGGAACACGGTCATTCCGGTCATTCTCCAACCTCAAATTCCACTCGAAATTTGGGGGTTTAAAACTACAAACCACCCTCTAGTACTTCAAAACGTGAGGCCGGTCCACAAGCCATCAACCTTGAACAACCAGAAACAGACGAAGCATTCTACGGGAACGCTCACATATGCTCAAGCGGTGATGAAGAGACCGCAATACTCTAAGAAGGCTCAGGAAACTATGACGCCGCCCACACGCTCCTCTTCACTATCAGGATTGCTGCTCCGAGCTCCTCCTTGAGCTGTTCTGTCTTTTTCTGCATCCAGCCAAATAAGGAGGTAACCCTCGAGTGCGTGTACACTACCTGCTTCAGGCTTTTAAACAAAGTGCCTGAAATTGGACAGCTGGTCCACGACACTTGTGTAGCAAAAAGGCTTCCAATAAAGCACAATCTTTATTGTCCGACTGGCTAGTTACCTCGCAACACGTGCTCTCCCGCTTTTGAATCACAATCCCAGTCCACAACACCCCCGGTTTCCGCTCACACGTCGTGTGCACTTCTACCCGGTTTAGGTGTGTGATTTACGCCTTCTATCTGGGGGTCTTCCGCTCGCTATTCCTTGTCCGTTGATCTGATTTCGTTGAGCGATGGCTTGTCCGGTCGCTCGTGCTGTGCTTCGTCCATCCACTGTGGGCTTTGATCATACTCCACAGCCGTGTCGCGATATTCCTGAGAGTGTTGGAATAATTACGCTTTCAATTTGGTCATCCATCCTATTTCGGCGGTCACGCCTCGCCCATTGGTCCGATCCGGTCGAGCGATGACTCATCCGGTCGCACACGCCGTCCTCCATCCGCTAGCTGTGGGTTTTTGAACGCACCTCCCCTTGTGTTGAGGTATTCCGCCAAGAGTTTAAATGCTCGCACCACCTGCCTGACAGTCCACCACAATTGTCCTCATACTCTTGCTTTAACAGAAACCTGGCCTCCCGCAGATGTCAGTGATAACGAACTGCGTGTTCCTGGATACTCACTGTGCCGAAACAGACTCACCCCGTGGACGCGTGGGAGACTGTGCTGTCTTTCTGAACCAGAAGCTCTCTGTACCAACCGTCAGGAGGATTTACCTCCTCAGAGAAGTGTGACGGACTCTGGTTCAAATCCCAGCTCCGTGATCGTGACAAGCTGCTTATCAGTGTTATTTACCAATCGCCGTCGTGCAGCGCATCGGATGAAGAAGCCATTCTTGCCGCCCTAGGCAATCTTCCGTTTACACAGCGTTTCCCCCCATCTTCTCATTATGGTTGACTTCAACGCACCCAAACTGCACTGTATTGCTGCCTCTACTAAAGACTGTGATTCCGGAGTTTCGAACTCCCCAATAATATTGACCCATGGAAGAGCTACCTACACGGTACCATCAAGGACAGACACCCTGATTCCTTGATCTGGTTGTTACAAATGAAGCTAATTTGGTAGATAGAGTAGTCGTCAACCCGCTGCCAGAATATGGTGACCACATGTTACTTGCCGTCGATTTTATCTTTTACTGATTCCAAAATGCAGTAACAAAGACTTCATTCAGAAATTTTCAGAAGGCTGACTTTGGTGCACTGGAAACATTCTCAAGTACACTCAAACTTGTATCTGATTCAGTGAACACCAACTGCCCTTATTTAAAATTGCCATTCATGAAGCTAATGAGAAACTTGTTCCTCGCGAACTGCGGAGGTCCTCATCTCGCTCACCGATTCCGTGAAACCTACGTCGTCTTCTTGATTCACGTTCTAGTCAATTCTCTAAGCAGAAACTAACTGACAAGTCGAAGGATCTAGAACCCTTCCGCTGCGTACGACACAAATGCAGGCGGGAAATCCGTCAACACACCAAACAGGCACAGACAAGAATCCTGCTGGTAACTCGGGAGAATAAACATTTTCTCTTCAAGAAAAATCATGTCTTCAGCGCCCTCTCTGCCGCTCCCCGACGGGGAAACCTCCCCCAACTCTCAGATGGTTGCTGAGATTTTCAAACAGTACTATTCGATAGTCTACAATGTGGTTTTGGCAAGCCGGCATCCGATTCTCCGGGAGAGAAATTTCCGATGTCCACTCCTAACGGCTGAATCCTCTGTGCTCGACGTTCCGGATCTTTTGCTTAAGATAAACCCTTATAATGCAGTGGGACCAGACGGGATCCATCCTCGCATCCTGAAAGAAGCGGCCCTCCCTAGTCTGCTCAAACAGACACTTTGGGGAAAATTCTATCAACTGGGGAGACTTCCTTCAGGCAGCAGATGACTCTCTACTAACCTATTAACCGATAACATAAAAAGTGTGAAAAAGGAAGTAGTCTTCGGATCCCCACGAATCAAAAGCGACCAGTCAACCAATTTTAACATTGTACCCCTCATTGTTTCACCTCAAAGGCAGATGGTTAGAGTTAATTGTGCGATACCATCAGAAGCGTCTTTGTGATTGAGTTTTCTATTTTGCGTTGTGTTGGTTCGATCCCACCGTTACACCAGTGGGCACCAGTGTACTCAGGAGTGACGTAAAGGTTGAATGATGAAAAAGCGACTGTTCCAACCTGCGGCCCCTATATAAACAGCGGCATGGAAGTGAATGCATTTTGCTCTGGCTGCTACCCGTGATATCACCACCCCTGGACTGTGGGAGACAATTGTTCAAGTGCTTTAGGATTTCGGTCCTCCATGAAAGGTTTCTAATCTGTGTCGAGCAGATATCGCAGCCATATGGGAACGCCGTCATCATGTTAGACCGGAATAGAAGGGAGTGTGCAGCGACACGAAAGGTTCACGTGTTGATAGATCATCATTTAAGAAAATGCGTTCATACCACGCATTCGCTATGCAGTGGCTGAACAAGTTTGCTCGTAAAGCTAAACGATCCCCACTTTTCCTTAAGCATTTACTATGAACTCCGACGATGGCGCGCTGAACCCCCTGTTCAAACAAATCCGTGATCCTTGCGCTGAGCATATCTTTCAAAATTCCCATTCTAATCCTTCCCATGGAGTACAATCCGAGTTCCATTTAATCGGTCATGGTAGGATTTGTCGTTAACTTTTGTCATTTGATTTGCAACTTGCTCTACTCGCTCAAGGCGTTGGATACTTTCACGTAGATAGTGTGCCCACGCCCGAATGCAGTACTCCAGGTGAAAATGAACGATGGCTTTGTATAATGGCAGTAATACATCCGGTTGCCTGCTAGACAAAATTCTCTTAAGTCTGAATTGCTCACTACGGGCTCTATGTGAAGCCGCTGCGCGATGTGCAGAGGGCTCAAAGTAGTTTTTGTCCAACACTCTCACGATCTTGGCTTTTTCTACGCACTGAATAGTGAATGGGCCCTGAGGGCCGGGTACTTCCAGAGGTTCCGAGCCCCCAGTTACTAAATAGTATTTGGCGGCATTTAATGGAAGGTCTCACCCAAAAAACACTGCCACTGCTTCGAGATATTGCGTTTAAGCGGCCCGGTTTGCTGACCCTGCTATCTGTAAATACGAAACACGGGTCGCTAGGCCTACACACTAGATCACTGACGAACAGTAAGAACAGGAAAGGATTTAAAATGGAGCCTTAAGAGACACCACTGTCGGCTGTGCCCACCTCAGAGAACATGCTTTCAACCTTCATATTAAAAACTCTGTTACACGAGAAATCTCCTACTCGGAAGATCATTTGGCTCAAAGACTATTCCCAGATATACACTTCGCGCGCGCGATTCGAACAGAGCAAGTAATTACTACGTGGATACGCGAATTGAAGTCAGTGCTAGGTCCTGTTATTTCTGATCTACATCAGTGACCTTCCGGATATTATTTTCAGCAGCGCCCTTCTATACGCCGATGACCCAAAAATCTGGAGTGCCACCGATCTCAGTGCATTACAGGTTGATCTTGACACGATTAAGCGTAGGTCGGACAATTGGAGTCTCCCAGTGAATGACAATAAGTGCGCCCATATGTCATTCGGTGACGATTCCGGCAACGTCTATGTGATTCACAATGCATTCGGCACAGTAGATGTCATGAAAATCGTTCTGAAGAAAGAACTGGGCATCCGGTTGTCGCCTAACCTATCTTTTGCGCATCACCACGAGATTGCGGCGAAAAAAGGGTTTGCCTGTCTTGGGATGATTAAGCGAACTTTCCCCCGTATAGACAAGAAAGTGTTCCAAGCGCTTTACAGGGTTTATATGAGACCACTCCTCGAGTATGCCAATCAGGTCGTGTATACCGGCCTGGAGAAGGACATTCTTGCTGTTGAGCGTGTCCAGCGCGTGGTTACCAAACTAGTCACGAGCCTTAGTAATGTCGCGTACGAGTCTTGACTTGAAATTCCTGATCTACACCCACTTGAGTTTCGACGGCTCCGCGGTGATTTCATTTCCGCACCATTCCTCTTTAGGGTATACCCCGTTGATCAGTTCTTCGCTGTGGTGAGTGATGACAGTCGGCGTGGACATAACAGAAAGCCTTTCAAGCTTCGTCCTCAGACCTTTTTTAGACAACAGTTTTTATCCTACAGGGTTGTTAACTTCTGGAGCAGACTTCATGCAGAGGTCGTCAATAGCGCCTCTGGCGGTCGCTTTAAAGCATTACTTGACTCTCATTCTCCGAAAGCCATTTTTGCGAGTAATGTTAGTACGTTTTCTGATATTTGCTGTAATTCCCAAGAGCGGTGTAACACCCTGTTTTCAATGAGTACCTTCCAGATCAGCAAACGCCCGCTTCACACTGAACAAGAAAAACCGACTGGATCTGGGACTTTTCGGCCGCTGCCTCGAACCCGTGTATCAATCGCTGAATCGCTTGACAATTTTAATACCGTATGATCCATATTTGTCTAAAAAGTATTTTTATATGACGAATTATGATGACCAAAACTGGTCGTCAAACAAGATCGACTGGTGTCAAAACCACTTGTTCTAGCTCTAAAGTTGGTTTTAAACGACCTTAGGACAAATGCTCTGAGCCCGAAACTTGTAAATGCCCTTCCAAAGAAGCCGCCTTTAAAGAAGGTGAAGATGAACTGATGGGTCCCACCAATACCCCTCTAACTAAGAACTGTTCTATCCCTATAGACAATGCATTGATGGAGTTATTCGGTACGGTATCTATGCTGGAAGCTACGCTGTAGTTGATTCTCTAAAGAAGACTCTTACCTCGCTACCTTACATCTTCAAAGTGTCGAAAAATCCCAAGATGGATAACATAGAGAGAACAAGCATGTTTCTCAACACGTTGACGACAGAAATCACGAAATGGGTGCGTTGCACATATAACGCCAGATAAGTTTCATCTGGATGGCATTAAGAAGCTACTCACGAGGATTACTAATACAGACCCGACATCGTACACCTGCGTTCGTCCTCGTAAGAAGACCCAAAATATCTGCTGCCAGCTTTTGTTCAAATTTCAAAGCGAACCAATTGCGAGGCAGTTAGCTCAATGTCAGAACATTATCAAGGCCAAAACGTCCCTTAAACTGAAAACAATTTTGCAGGATAGCACTTCAATTGAAAGGGGGTGCCAAACTCGCTCATTGCGCAACGCTGTCACTTCTAAGTGTATGGCCAAGAACCCATTCATACAAGGTGCGATGATGCCGAAGGGTAATGAATGGTGTCCAGCTGAGTGTCCAGCTTCGTCTCGCTGTCATACCTGAAAATAACAACGACATAACGGAGGACAACATACTCGCGGACTTGATTAATTTAACTGTAAATCTCGACATCTCCAACAACCCACCTTACGAAATGGCAGCCCCTGTCGAGGAGTCAGTGTGCATGAGGAGTCAACAACGGTATGTAAATAAATGTGCTCCTATTGAATCAAATGGGACGTCTACATCTCTACCTGTCTACGCGATAGCTGGATCAGACAAAGTAAGGCTCAACTCATCTACCGGTCAGACATATGCCGGCATTCCAAATTTTAACTCATCCCACAGAATCCTCAAAACCGGCCACCAGTAGAGCACTGGTTTAACCAAACCCTCCTCCATTCGCTATTCTGCGGGTTGTTCGTGTTTACTTCCTCGTACTTTACTTCCTCCTCCTTCATACAAAAAATAAACATGTAAACCCATACCCGCAAGCTGGGAAAAAGGGATGTATCTGTTATCAACCCCTAATCTTCGGCCTCTTTCCAACAGCAACAATCCCTTACGTGACACATCTTTTAAACCAAGATTTCACCAGAAATCCATTATTTCCACCACAGTGGCTTATCCTATGCTTAACGTACCTTTTAATACGAACAGCCCCCATAATATGAATACCCATCTGAATGCAACCCGTGATCCCTTCGCTGACAACGTGCATGTGGGTATGACCAATCCACTTCAACCTTACCCCTTTTAGTGCATCACACACCGTTCAATCCTTCCCTGCCCAGTCCACCTCCCGTATCCCCGTTGTCCCACCATACCTTACTGAAACTTTTTTAAATTTTATTTCACTGACTCCGATGCGGGTGAGACTCCATTAGTCATCGATGCGCTCGCTATAGCCGCATCATACCAAGGGAAGTCACCGAAGTCTATGAATCACAATGATCCTTCCGTTTTGGACATTTTTAAAGGTCTGAAAATGATATTGATAAATGGGTTGAAAACGATGTCGAATAAGGAAAATGCACTGAGTTTATTGTTTTTGCATGCAAGCTCACTAGTCAAAAAATGGCAAATTTTTGAATATTTCATCAATTTACGTAGTCCGTGCATTATTCTGATCACTGAAGCTTGGTGTACCCCTGAGATTCCAAACACACAAGTAAGTATTTTAGGTTATCATGTTCCGTATCATGTTCCGTAAAAATCGCGGTACAGGATGTGGCGGTGGATGTTTAATTTACTTAAGGGAGCAGTATTATGCGACCATATTGATGAGGCATATCTTGATAGGATTGACGACTCATTGTGGCTATCAGTGTTAACTCAATCTCGTGAACCACTCTTAGGATGCGTCTACAGACCACCTAATGCCACTGATGACGACAGGACGTGCATTATTATTGGAGCGAATTATGTACCAACATTGCCTACACAGTACAAAATAATTGGTGAAAGTTTAAATATGCCCAGTATTTCCTGGGCCTCCCTCACAGCCCCTGCAAATCAAGCAGAGTATCTCGCGTGTGTCTGAATAAATGGATGGCGCCAGCATGTTTTACCACCTACCAGACTAGACCACACTTTAGATCGCATTTTCATAACAGGTATTCCTTCCACTACAGTATCCGTTCTGGAACATTTTCCAGGAAATGGTTACAGCGTGGTCAGCTTCTTGTTTTACCTAAAGGCTGTAAAATGTGGAACTTAATATGTTGTCGCCAAACAAATTTTATCGACTGGAAAATGTTCACCACTCTGGTGATATCCTTGAAGTGGAACACATTCCTTCTGACCTTTGATTCTAGTATTGCAACCGGAGTAGTTAACAAACGCTTCAGGTTTTACGTGGATACCTTAGCCCCGGAAAGATCAAAACGCCGTAATGTATGTGGTAACGACAGGATTCCCACTCCGAAGGGGCAGTGCAAGCTCAAAAGTCTGAGATCGCGGCACCGAAAAAAAACATGGTTTCCTTCCTTATTATTCGAAAGCATAAAATGTTCGACACTATAAAATACAGAATAAAAATGCTCCACCTAAACGAAGAAAAATGTGCGACTAACAGAATAGGGAAGAGCTTCGAGCTGATGCAGTTATTGAAACACAGGAATTGTACAGGAGACCAAATTATCAAAATAGTTACACCACAGAACAAAACTACCGTAGATGATCCTGTAACAATCTGCGAGGTCAACTCATATTTCGCTGCTCCGTCAACACTGAAGGAAATATATTGCTTCCGCCTACCCCTGTGAAGACAAATAGGCTTCTAAGCCACGTTTCTAATGATGCAATGAAAGTACGCTCTCAGTTAGCTACTACCAAGCCCTCTTATCTTCCTCGTCCAGAGGGTATTCCCCCTGTTACTCTCGAGCAGGGAGAGGATGGCATTCCTCTCCGTTTGCTTAATATTCATGCACCCTCTCTAACATTGGGCTCCTTCGCTCTCCAATGGAAAAATTGCATAATTCTTTCCCGATATAAATGTGTCTCGCGGCCAGACATCAACAGTTATCGTCCCATTAACCATACTTTCATTTGTTCCAGAGCGTTGGAAAAGATAACAAAAATGTCGCGTGGCTGAATTTCCATTATCACAAAATCGTATAAATCACCCCTAACATGGGTTCCACGGCAAAAGTTTGTGCACGACGTGGCGACTGCACGTCTCAACCATGTTACAAAATCTGCTGATTCAGGGAGTGCAATTATTACCAAACTTTTGGACATGCAAAAAGCATTTAATGATGTACCTCATAAGCGTCTCCGGACCAAATTAGCATCTTTCGGCATACTCGACCCATTGTCCAGGTGGCTTGCTTCATACCTTAATGACCGCACACAAACAGTGAAAATAGGAGATAACAGCTCTACGCCCAGACCAGTCTCCAGTGAAATGGTTCAAGGAAGCGTCCCGTGCGTCCCATGCATATAAACGATATATGTGAAGTTATCAAGCATGGCCAACTATTCCTATTCGCTGATGACATCATACTTGTCTACACTCCTCTTCCTGGCGATCTCTATCTTTCCCTAGGAAATATACAGGCGGACCTCATGTCATTAAAGTCTGGTGTCAAACTTGGCTCAGAACATCTCCAGTCAATAAATCCACCATCGTTGCACACGGTCGTCATCTAATAGAAGACTTCGTAAAGCTGGATAACCATGGTTTTTCCACTGCCAACTCAGTCCACGACCTGAGTATACGTTACTCGGTCACATTCAATCTCGCTGAACATATATCTTTCCTAGTAGCTAAAACTAGGCGAACGATTGGATACATTAAGCGCTCACTCTCCCTTCCTACAGCTCGACTACACCCTTGTAAGCTGTGCGTACTACCCCAGCTTGAGTACTGCACGTTTATGTATAGTCATCTGCACAAGTCTAATAGGCTAACTCGAGAAAGTCTCCAACGTGCATTCACCAAGGTTTTAGTGGGTTTCCCGTCTTCTCTGAACTACACAGAACGCAGTCAGACACTTGCGCCGAATCACCTTTGGTCACAGCGACTCAAGCTGAAACTTGCGCTCATGTAAAGTCTAGTTTGTGGCAACAAATTCACTATCAAATTCGTGATTCGCCTTCAGTACAGCTCAAAATACAACATCAGAAGCAAACAGTTAACTTTGACGTCTCTTTACTCCCGTGAAAACTGCGCGCAACCATTTGCCTAGTAAACTTTCCTACGTTCGAAACAAACCTCGCATGCAATTAGAGCCAGCAAGAATACGCATCATTTCAAACGGAGCTTAGAAACTTTACTGACATTAGGGAGAAGCATGTCTGTCCTCATGCTCTGTCTATCTGAAGACGATATCTTTGAAAACGAAACCTAATAACATCTGAATATCGGATCCAAGCTGATAACGCCTGGGTGGAAACTTATATCACACGACGCAACGCCACACCCACTCGGAAATTATCAAAGCTATTAAGTTCACCATTTGAGAAATTTCTCAATTTCGAAGCTTATTATTTCTCCAGCGGGATGAACCTCGTGCACAGTTATGTGCAAAATTTGCAGCTGAACAACAAACTATAGCCAACACATGGTAACATCACGCACATCGCCGCTGTTGATAACCACACAATTCTGGTACACCCTTACTCCATACTTAATGATTACCAGTTGTGTATATTTATCAAGTACTGTGCGAAAGCCGTGCGTGTTAAAACTGTTTGGAAAATATATAAATAACTTAACCGGTTTGCCTCATATGATTACACATAACTCTGTGCCCCTTCCTATCTTAATAGACCACCTGACAATCTTCCGGTGTTGCTAAACATCTTTTACGTTGTACTTATCTACTGTGTACACTACATTGAAATTGGAATTTGGCTGTGATTACATGCTAGGAAATATACATTATGAGAAGCAGTGAAGCGATCGCTTTTCGCACTATACGATAACAATTGTTTGCTGGAGGTATATATTTTGTTAACTAACACAAAATTGTAAATATATAAAAAGTTCGGTCAGAAAACATCAGATTCCATTTTCCGTCATAATTCACATGATCATTTTGCGTTCTCCTGCTCATCACGTCATTTTGCCCTTCATTCTTGATTCCACGATAAATTCTAACGCGGGACAACATTCCATTGGGTCCAGACAATCAAAACCCCTTACTGGTTGGACAATTCTTGAGGTCTGTGGAATTTCGTCGATTTAGGGGAAAGAACGGAGTTCAGTCCAGAAGACTGTCTATTTCTGTACAAAAATTTGGGTCCTCCTATCTTTCTTCAGCTCGACGAAATTTCTACATAGTTTCCCAAAACCGTCTACATAAAATAATTGGGAAATTCTCCGACTGTTCATTTTCTCTATCCTGAAACACTTTTTCTGGTATGACCCTGACCATAATACCAATGTTAACCTTCAGTTTAGTTCGGTCCAGTTTAGATCACAGGACTTGAGGCTAGTGGCTGGTTGATGCCCAATTTTTCGCACCAGTGAGCTGGGGTGATCCCACCGTGCTACGATAAATGGAGGGGAAAAACTTCCCTTTAACTGTGTTTTAGAATCTTCAGTAGTATGTAGGGCACAGTATATTGGTGAATGAGCGGCGAGAAGATCGTTGTCCTAGTCCTCGACAGGACTACGTAAACAATCTCTTGGATGCCAGAAGTCGAATGGTGGAGGAAAGCGGTATTGGAATCACTGTCGGCAATCATGGTATACCCAGAGTAATGGGTAGGATCAAAGCCAATGCTGGTGCTATCATATCTCCATCAGACTCCTATATGGGAGGACAAAGATAAATTCTTGACTCTGATGAAAGAAGAACAGCTGAGGGACAAATATCTAATGAAGAAGTCCTGCGCAAAGTTTCTACGATTGGTAATGAAGAAAAGGTAAGAAGCATAACACAGATGCAGAAGGAGAAAAGAGATGGGAGTGCCAACAGGTCAAGTCGATCCCGGTCACATTATCAACACTATCTCTCCGAGAATTGTGCCAACCAACCGGCATCAAGCTTGCGCTTAAGGCCGGAATCGTTTTGCCCAACACTGCTTCGGACGGTAATTTCTTCCAACTGTTCACAACTCTATGAGAAAAAGTTGGTCCGGATTCGAGTCCCAGATCTTTCCTTTACAATCTTCAACTCGTGCCCTCTTGGCGATGAGCTTTAATTGCGAGTAAACAGCTGCTCTCCTGCCTCAGATAATCCTCTCAAGAACATAAAGACTTCTTTAAGATATCCTCTTTTTCGTCTTCTTTCTAAGGAAAAGAGACTAAGGTGCCTAAGTCTGCTGGAGCAGTCCGGTTCCCTAAATTCTACGAGGAACTTTATAAACCTACGTTGCACCTTCTCTAGGACCTCACAATCCTCGACCAAATAAGAAAACCAGGCCTGCACACGATACACTAGATGCGATCCCACGTGTACCTTATACAGAGGCGTATGGACGCTGGGATTTCTCAGACTGCCGTCTTGTGCAGTTGGTAGAGTTCCCATTTGCTTTACGGGCAGCAAACATACACTGAGTTGGCGCCTCGGGGTCTCCAGTGACCTGTACTCCTAGATCCCTCATCTCGGTGGTTTTTACTGAGCACACGTTGCCCGGACCCTCTTATCCACCTAAGAGAGTCATCGTTCTCAACACCCATAAGCTGTCCACATTTCACAAAATTTAAAAGAGTTCCCAGTCGACTGTCCCCTGGTGAAGTCCGTCGAGGTCTCGCTGCATCAAACACTGGCTCCTGCATCCCACGAACATGTAGCATTGAATATAAGGAACAGCAGGGGCTTTAAAACTTATTCTTGTGGAACATCCCTGCTGGCATGTGCAGTGTGTGACTTGGAGCCCTGTACCTGCACACAGAAACTCCTATTATGCAGGAACCCCTTCACCCGCGCCGAAACAACAGGAGATATATTAAATGCCTCTTATTATAACCTTAAAAATCTGGGATTCGAGGAGTCGAAGGACTTTGTAAAAGTTAAATAGCAGACCTCAACATAATCTCTCTTTTCAAGCCGAAGGGTAATCTCATCTATGAAAGCCAGTAAGTTAGAAAGGCAAGATCGCTTACTTACAAAGCCATGTTGCTGAGAAGCCACTAGTCTGTACGTGGTGACATGTTGCGCTATCTTGTCCCTTAAGATCCTTTCTAGCACCTTCAATACAACTGATGTAAGGCTCATAAGCCTGCAGTTTGAGGCCATTTCCCTACTGCCCACCCTGTGTATCGGTGTGACAGCGGCTACCTTCCGGTCCGCGGGTGGTTTGGCTTCATCAGGCGATTGGTTAAATAAATCAGTCAAGGGAGCAGCTAATACATCCGCAGTTGGTCTTAGAATTGCACGGTGAATGTCATCTGGGCCCGCTGCCTTCGTAACATTCTGCTTAGCCAACTGACCCCGGTCCACTCCAGAAGTGACTACTACCTCCTCTATAGTAGGTACATCGAACGCAAAGTCAACGTGCAAAGTCAACCTGCCACTATTCTTTGTGTGCACCCTTTCAAAGAATTGGGCCAAAATTTGAGCCTTCTCTTCATTAATAGACGCGTTCTCTCCTTGTTCGTTACTGATACACCCAACAGACACTAGGAAGGACGCTTTGGGCTGGAAGTGGTTATAATGAGCCTTTGGGTTTTGTTTGGCTTGTTAAGCCAAGTTCTTTTCGTACGCCAATCCGCACTCCCGCTGAACCTGGCTGGCCCTGCGCCGCACCCGTCTATACTCCAGATAACGCTTATGGCCGACTGTGCGTTCGAATCTCTCCTAAGCCTCAGGCTTCATGGTTTGAGACTTGCTCGCTCTGCACTTCCGACATGGTGGGTCCCCGCGGCGGATAGCCTTCGGAAGTTGAACAAACTTAGTAGCCAATTCCAGTAAATTGCTTTTCAGCTTGACCCAAGATACCTCAACAGCGTTATCCTGCCTATGCTTCTAATTCCGACTGCCTGTTTTTTTCTCGATGTCAATTCCCTTGTAGGCCCGACGCCACTTATTAGGGGGTTAAACAGTCGCCAACGCCAATGTCACCCTAATGACCCCTGATCGCTTCGACTAATAGGAGGCCTGATCTAGAGGTCATCTATTTCATTCGGATTCCTAGTTATCACCAGGTCCAACACAGCTGCTGTCTGGCCAGGTCTTCATCGGGTGCGTTTATTCACGTGCTTAACCAAGGACTGTGTGCATAGGAATTTAAGGAGAGATTCGCCGAACGACCCTCTCGGTACATGCTCCTATGACCAGTCAACTTCCGGTGCATTGAAGTCTCCAAGGAAAAGGAGATCGCACCTTCGGTGTGCATGATCACTCGGCACTGCCAACAGCTCATCCTCCTCGGATTCTATCGCCAAAGGACTTTTATAGACGCACGCTACCAACACCAATATATTCATCAGTCTCATGAAACAAGCAACCACTTGTACGTTGGGTAGTATAAGTTCCATGCAAGATGGTTGTTCATGATGTTGCTTCACTAGAAGCAAGGACTCTCCTTCAGTCCTTCAACCTTGTCGATCCGCCCGATATATACAATGTCCTGGTGGACAGAGGTTTTCAATACTCATTTCGGGCTTCAGCCACGATTCAGCAACCGCTGTGAAATCCGCATCTGTAGTGACCGTTCGGGGTTCCCCTCTACTTGTTTCTAAAGCTGCGTGCGTTAGTGCGGACAAAAGTGTTCTCCCCTCAACTTTTCCCCTTGAGGTTAACTGGAGGTTGTGGGAGGAATCGAGCTCGGCCGCTACGTCCGAACGCTTACGCATTTTTGGAGGTAGTAGCAACTAACTGTTTTAGGGTATCTCGGCCCTTCGAGGCAACACCTACAGTAACTTGATCTGGTTTGCTTGCCCTTGTTGAGTCTTTGTGTCCACTCTCTGAGAAACTACTGAACAATGCACCAGCTTCAAGGGAGGACTTCTGGAAACCACCTCTGTTTGGAGCACATGTGGAGATTTTCTCGACGTGCAACCTGGGTCACGGTTAAACTTTGTTTGACCGTCCCGCTTAAAACGCTTCATCCATCTTCGTCCTAGATAAGTTATCTGGGATTACCACAATCTCCCTTTTCGCAGAGTCTTTGAGGGTCCCTTTAGATGACAAGAAACTGTCTTTACGTCGAGGGTTAGCAAAACTATTCAACATAGGTCTAGATCTGCGGATACTCGAGTCAGCTTTCTGCCATTCCCCCAACCCCAGGACCCTCTCAATCTTCAAATTTCCGGGAACGTTCACGATTCACAACGAGTTGACCACATGGTATCGTATGGCACGCTCCCGTTGTCGGTCTTCCCTCATTACCGGTTCAGGTATTCCTTGAATTACCACCTTCCGCCCTCTACCGGTTGCTGCATGGCTGGCCTTTTCCAAACATGTCATGGTGCTCTTCACGGAACACCCGCCGTTCTGTAGTGACCTAAGGATCCTTGCCTGTTCATCAACCCTCTACTGAGGAGCCGTCAGAGCATCCAATATGCTTACCCCTTTTGCCCACCAATGTGGTGGTAGGTGATGCCTAACTCTTTCTTCTCGTTATTTTGGGGCCTCTTTTTATCCCTTCTCCTGCCTTAACCGGTTCCGTCCCTTGATGTCCCTGAAGTTTTCTTCCAGTTTCATCAACCTCCATCTGAACATAATATCTCGGGGTGCCACCGACAAGTGTCGTAAATTCCCCCACTTGACCTTCGGCTCGTTGTTGCTCATGTTGCTCATTACAAGGCGATTCCCCATTCCCTTTTTCGAGACTTAAACTCTCCTCAGATACTAACGGTGTCGAGATACTTATGCCCCAGGATACAAACGATAGAAACGGGGCATGCCAATCTCGGAATCGACTGTTCCGTATACGGCATGTAAGCACGGTCTTCTAGTTTACCGCATTTCAGGTGAAACCAAACGTTGCACGTGTCACAACAGATACCAGTGTCCTCAAATTCCACAGAGAAGCTGCGGTTACCTTCAATGTATGCCAAGAAGCTTTAAGGCAATCCTAACCCACCGTCTCCTGCACCTTCGAACGTCGGTGTTAAATGGCTGACTTCCGAAGGGGAGGTTTCTCGAACCTCAAAGTGAATGGATCCACCCAGGTTGATGAGCCACTTTGCCGGAAAGTCCAACAGTTTCCGACAAATTTCATAGGACAGAAGTGTTTGGAACGTTTTTGTAGGAAACTAGAGCTTTCTTCTAATGTGCACCTCCGATAATAAAGAACTACCACCGGAATTTCAAGCTGCGCAAATGAGAGTCTTTTTGAAGCGGGCATTGATGCAACTATCCAGCATTTTTTACGGAACATGGAGAATTTCGAGAAATATTATTTCAGAAGCAAGTAAGCCAAGTGCTTCCTGATAAACTGAAATTTTCCTCTCCTATTATATCTATCTTGTTACCTCATTTTCATAATTGGTGTATCGTACAATTAACAAGTTTATGCACAATACGCTTTTCACGTTACAATGTGCATAATCGTCACGCTCATCTGAGCGTGCTTCTCACAGATTCGTTGAAAAATGTACCATTAATATCACAACTCGTCATAGCACTGACATCACTAACGTGTTGGCTGCAGCACCACTCTGAAAGGGCGATCACATATGGATTCATTTATCATTCCAGCGTTCTATATTGGAGGCACACAAAGTGCAACTTTTCCGCGGAATCGACCACAATAAGCTGACTTTGGAAGCTGATAGAACTACCTGTAACCCAACAGTTTCTGTAGAGGACGTCGATAGTTTGTGGGCAAACTACGTTATCAACCTCCGGCTCTCACAGATAGGAACGTTCCTCAGGAACAATTCGGAGGAAGGGGTCGGAAGCCATGGGTTTGCTTCAAGGTCAAGGGAGCATTCTAACGCATGTAGCCTAGAAGACATATTCGGCAGAATTGGTTTAAAAACTACATGATGTAAAAAAAAGCCCGAAACGAAGCAGTTAAGGTAGCAAGGAATGCTCGTTCGTATATGAACTTAGCCTAACACGTGACATTAAAAAGAACCCCAAGAGGTTTAACGGCTCTGATCAATCCAGGTCCTCCCTAAGAAAGAGAATTGTGACCACATTTTCTTATAACGGAGAGATTATTAAGACTGACAAGGTCATAGCGGCCGCATTCATGGCACATTTTCAAACTATTTATCGCTCAGACAGTAAAGCACCTGACCCTCACTGTAACACCGTGGGCGTTGCCGTGGTGGACCAGGATACTGCTTCCCACGAAGTTGAGGGAGCGATGTTCCAAGTGAATAGTACAAATTCCGCAGGACCCGACCATATCCATCTGGTTATCCTAAATTGCTGGTGCCGCCTTTTGCCCAACTGTTCAATCTCGCATTCGAAACGGGTAGTTGTGAGAGATTGGAATCAAGCCACTATAATTCCAATCTTCAAAGATGGTAACCGGTCAAAGGTCGGAAATCACGGACCAGTAAGCCTAACTTGCGTCGTCAGCAAAATCTTTGAAAACATGTTACGTGAGAGGACCCGCCGTTTTCTCTGCGGGTGGAAATTCTTCAAGGCGCCTCAACATGGCATTCTTAAGGGCACATTTTGTCTCACCAATATGCTGACGTTCCTGGACATTGTCACGAAGAGGCTAGATAGGGGAGAAGCGATCAAAGTTTGCTACTTAGATTTCCAGGAGGCCTTCGACTGTGTCAGTCACAAGCTTTTGGGCTGGGAACTATGAGGGGCCGGGATTTCAGTTAGAATCTGTAGGTAGATACAGAAGTTCCTAGCTGGGAGGTCGTGCAGAGTGAGAGTACTGTCCGAAAGAGGTTTTCCGTTAGGTGGAGTACCTCGTGGGTCAATCCTCGCTCTTCTGATCATCCTGGCGTACGTAAATGACTTGAAAGACAACCTAAGCATTCCATGTTGCCTGCTTGCAGATGACATAAGCTAGTGGGAAGTGCACCGGACTCGGGCGCCCTCCAGGAGGACATTCCGAACACCTGTGAGTGGACATTAAGGTGGGATTTACCATTTAATGTCCGCAAAGGTCACATTCTTGCTAATACTTCTCAGTCGACTCCCAGGTATATAAAGAATGCACATGGACGGACAGTCGAACTTGCGGCAAAACAGCAAACGAGAGACATAGGTATCCAGGTCACCAGCACGTTTGCTCTAACTGCCGAGTGTGGTGCAGCCGCGACAAAAGCACGGCGAGCGTTACAACGACTAAAATCTGCGATCTCCAACCCATGTCCAGCAGCGTTCTTTCCCATGTACTCAGCCATCGTTCGACCCTACTTGTAATACTGTGCCAAAGCTTGGTCACCGTATCCAAAAGAGGACATGGCCGTCCTTGGAAAAGTACAAATGCTCGCCACTTGTATGGTATGATGCATGAAGAGTCTAGGCTACCAAGACAGACTAAGCTCGTTGAACTTATCCTCGCTCAAACGCCGGCGGGTAAGGGGTGACCTTATTGAGGTGCACAAGATTATCCACGACACCGGCACAAGTCTGCTGGCATTTTTGTCCGTGATACGGCAGGACAGAATTGTAAGAGGACATAGTTCCACTATCAAAAAGACAAGATCATGGTTGGCTGTTCGATTTAACCTTGTCCCTAACCGGGTAATAAACTCATAGAACAAATTACCTGCAAAGATCGTGAGGGCCTCCAGCGTAGATATATTCGAAACGGAGCCAGACAAATGTTGGAACAACTTTTTTCCAACTTTGTATTAATCGGAAAATGGTTTGCTCTCGTTGTTCAGGGCAACCAGGATTTGTCACCTCTTTTTCATCCCTACCCTTAGACCACTACCGAACGCATCCGCATCGACAGAAAACGCAATCCGATCAACCTCCGGATCACACCAGTCGGGCGTCAAAACGTCAACAGGCGAAGGTTCTCATCAAATCCTGGATTTCAAATTGAATTAGAAATTGAAAGCCGACCTTGTCTACGCCTACTACCAGATACCGGTAGCACAATAATACATACCCAAAGCAGTTATCACTACTCCATTTTGGCTGTTTGAATGTTTGCGCATGCCTTTCGGTCTTTGTAACGCTGTACGGACGTTCCACCGTCTGATCAGTGAAGTCACCTATGAACTGAACCTCATTTACGCATACATTAATTAAATCCCCGTGACTAACACTTCACGGAAAAGCATATAATCCCTTTGCGGATATTATCTTAACGTCTAGCATCATACGGCCTTACATTCAACGGAACTAAGTGCGAACTGGTTCGAACGTAGTTGGACTTTTTAGGCCACAGCTTCTCAATAGAATGGAATAGGCCGCTCGATTCCAAGGTTAAAGCTATTTGATCAGGTCAGCTTCCCGACAGAATTCCCAAGCTCCGCCGCTTCAATGGACTTGATTTATTCCCAAATGTGCCAAGCATACGCAGCCTCCGAATGGTCTACTCCGGGGCAATAAACGTGCTTTACATCTAATCCCCAAAGCCAACACGGCTTTCGCCATCATGAAGGAGCCACTGGCCTCTGCAGTCATGTCGCATTACAAACAACCGGACGCACCAGTCGGCATTGCTGTAGATGCATCGGAAACATCCATAGATGAAGTGCAGCAGCAAGCAATTCGCGAGACTTAGAAACCTTTTGCACTCTATTCTCAATGCCTCAGCGATACCAAAATGCGATACAGCCCTTTCGGTTGTGAACTTTTAGCTATGTGCAATGCTGTGCACCATTTTTGCCGCGCACTCGAGGGCCTTGAGTTCATGATTTTCACGGATCACAAATCTCTTGTGTACGCCCTGCAGAATTACTCTGATAGATATTCGCCTGGAGAAACTCGACGGCTGGACTACATTGGCCAGTTTTCTACGGACATTCGCAATGGTTCCGGAGCGGCAAACGTCGCCGCGGATACTGTATCATGAATATACAACGTGTCTACAGCGATCTCACTTTATAACATAACTGTATAACAGCAGTCCCATAGCACGTTTACGAATGATATAAAACGCACGAACTTACGCACTGTCACAGTTCCATTGACATATTCGCCTAGTACCATCATATATGAAAATTCACCAAGGTATCTCAGTCCAGGGGTGCCACATTCGTTACGAAGAGCGGTTTCCAAAGCACTATATAACCTGCCACATCCAGGAATACGTGCGACGCTAAGGCTGACTTCAAGTCGATTCGTCTGGCCTAACATGAATTGGGACGCGCGACACTGAGCCTGTTGCTGCCTTGAATGGTCACATTCCAAGGTCAACCGACACACAAGCAGCCCGCTGGGAGCTTTTCCAACTCCCGACGATCGTTTTAAACAACTCCACCTAGACCTCGTCAGGCTACTTCCATCTTTGTAAAGCTACACTCACCCACTCGCGTGTATCGACTGGTGCATACGCTGGCCAGAAACCATAACGTTGTCGGATCCATCAAGAATATCTGTCGCTGGCGCTTCCGTCGAGCAGTGGATCTCATGCTTTAGTTGTCCGTCGACCGTTACAACTGATCGCGGTTCGCAATTCGAATCAGCTTCATTTTCACAACTGACCAAGCTGTTAGGCGTGCATCGAGCACGTATCACACCAAATCACCCACGAGCGAATGGACTTGTAAAGCGTTTCCATCGTCAGTTTAAAGCTTCATTATGTGCTCATCAGCAGATGGGTTAGACGGAAGCTTTACCCCTAGTTCTACTTGGTATTCGCAGTTGTGTCGAAGATAGCGGTACGACCCCAGCGTCACTCGTCTATGGTCGTCCTTTAAGCCTTCTAGCCAATTTTCCCCAACCGTCAAGCAAAGCTGATATCGGTACTGAGGACTATGCCAACCAACTAAACAGTTACATGCGGTCACTACAAGCGAGTTCCACACGTATCCAACAATCCTAATCTCGTGTTCCTAAAAACTCAACACTTGTGAGTTCGTGTTTCCGCAAACAGACTCTGTCAAGAAACCGCTGCATCCACCGTATAACGGACCTTTTCTTATCATTCAACGGTCTGCTAAAACTTATGCGATCGACAGTTACGGTCAACGTTACTCCATCTCGGTTGATCACCTTAAACCCGTTCTCACCGACTCATCCATCAGTTTGACGACACAATCATCATCCGAGCCGTCTCCAGCTACTTCAACCTCCGAATTATCATAGGTGTTGCCGTCCGCATCCATTTCCGAAGGAGTCCCTCCTCAACCTGCAACCCGTCCAGGGAGGCGCGTCCATTTTCCCACACGCCATATCGAGTGGTTTACTTTTTCTATTTCGCTTTTATTGTACAGTTGATAATTCAATATGTGTATTTCATGCTTATGCCGACCAGCAATTAGCAGTTTTTCTCAGGGACAATTCCCTGACTCTTTTTGCACAGAAGATACCTGCACATAACTAAAAATAACCTCAAGCGTTGTAGGGCACGCATTATGGTGGATATCTGCCTTTTTGTCTAACGCTGCTGTAATTCACCTTTCCGTATTTGTAGGTCCAACGCGATGCATAACAAAAGCTGCTAGGCTCAAGGGGAAAACGTCGATCGCCTTAGCACTCTGCATCTGCGTAGTGAGAAAATCACACCCGCTGTCATGTCCCCAGGGGGCGTCATCAGGTTGGGTGGCTTGTGCACGGCTGGTCAGCAAGACAGCAGCTGTTGCCCTGGATTAAAATTCATAGGTAGATGGCCTCATATAGTAGTCACCCTCCTAAGGGGGCGGCTGATGTGGTGGGATCACCTTCGACGTCCCCAAAACCCCAAACTCCCTGCGGCGTGAGATTTGCCTTACCAGTACCACCGCGCCGGTTCACATTACCTTGTGAATGGTGGTTTACAACAAACCACTAGCACAAAGTCAGTGTGTTGACGTGAGTATCACAGTTTTGCTCATAGCCGTGTAATGAATCCGCGCCACATCCCTACTATTGTAGGCGACATTCACTAGGAGAACAAAGGTTTAACTATGGTTGTTGGGAACGCCGCCCAACCAGTCTGACACTTGTTTGAATTCTGAAGGTCGACTGAAGTCTCCATCGACAGTCATCTTCCTTGGCGGCTGCCGTGCGGTTGCGCCTGGGGTTCTCTTGAGTTCAACTCCCTAGCAACCTTAGCTGCTGTGTTGAAGTCTGCTTGTGAGCGATGAGTAAACCAATAAATGAACTTTGTTTGCAGCTTCGTCGCCTTTCCACTGCGGATTCCAATCCGCGTTAACTTATGGCCGGGAACATCTTGGGCGTACGAGCCTACGGACTAGCATTACGACAAGTGTCAAATGATCATGTAAACCATGACAAGCAACGGAAGATGAAAATTTTTGGCAGAGCTTTCACGTGATGTCAGTAATTTTGTGTTAGTTAATAAAATATGTGGTGCTAGCAAATGGCTGTCACTGTATTAGTTGAACAATTCGCGAAGTCTGCGAAATTCCGTCGATTTCGAGAAATTGACGAAGTCCAGTCCACAAGACCGACCACTTCTCCACAACGTGTAGACTTTCCTATCCCCCCTCATCCCGACTGAATTCTCTATGTATTTTCTCGGGACGATCTACATCCAGTGGTGATGAAATTCTTCGGCTTTTCATTTTCTTCATCCTCAACTAACCTACTTATTGCATGACCTCCACCATTAGGTCTGTGTTTAGCTCGTGAAGTGAAAACTGATCTACCCACTCGACATATTTTATCGAACACTGAAGAGTGTGAGAACTACCTTATAAGAAATGTGTCCTGAATACCTCTTCACAAAATGGAATTCATACCTCTTATTATCTCTGCTCTAATAATAATAGTAATAATAATGGCATATTCCACAACGAATCTGTGAGAAGCACGCTCAGATGAGCGTGCTGACTTCACATATTGTAACGTGAAACGCATGCCATACACAACTGTCAACTGTACAACAGACCAATTACGAAAATAAAGTGACAAAACAGAATTAATAGGGGAGGAAAATTCCAGTTTGTGATAAAGCACTTTGCTCACTTGTCTCTAAAAATATAGTTCTCAGAAATTTCAATATTCAGCAAAAAATGTCGAGTAGTTACATCACTCCCCGCTTCACAATGTTAACATTGGCCTCATGGTCAAGGTATTGCAAAAGAAGAACTTTTGAGGATGGAGAAAACGAACAGTTGGCGAATTGCGCCAATATTTGATGTAAACGGTTCTGGAAAAATTCGCAGAAACTGTTGTGAATATGGATGAATTCAACAGGGCGGAAAGTTTTGTTATTTTATTCACCTTACTGGCGTATTATACAATGGTTATTTATATGTGTGTTGTGCATCTGTGCTTGTCACGTTACAAACTGTACATTGTATACGCTCATTTGAGCGTGTTTCTGAAGGAGGTGCCCAGAAATATAACATTATAATATAGCACGAAGGGGTCGACCGACAGCTTCCTCTAACATATAAAGACTACGGGCTTTTTGTATCGATCTGCTTTATATGGTCGACATACAAGTTGAAATGGATGTTTAAGGAACCGGAAAGCTGTTAAGTGAAATACTAGAGAGACTTAGGTTAGGCGAAGCAACACGAAGAGTAACGTAAGATTTTTATGCAAATGTGAGGTACACAGGTTAGGTATGCCATGTTTTCTGCACTTTTCAACAGCTTCAGCGTGCACATCATTTACTTGGTGATCAAGAACCACATAAAAATGGCTGCCGTTGCGCATTACGTAAAAGCGTACTAGAATGATCGCATTGTTACAAACAGGTGTATATGTGTTGTCTATGAACATGTTTTCTTGTTCATGTGTGGGTTGTAAAAACAACCCTGTACAAGGTCTATCATGTTGGAATCGTTAACACTCTTCTGAACCTAGACCACTACCACTAATAGTGACGTTGAAAGCATGGACAGATCTAAGTGGTTTGTGGCATACAGTATTTTCAGCCAGACGCTATTTGGTCTATTTTCAAAGGTATCGTCTTCAGGCAAACGGGGTTCAAAAATGAATATGACATTCATCAGATGAGATGTTACGCTCCGTTTGAAATGATTTATATTTTTGATAACCCTAATTACATACTGCAGTTTGTTCTAAATGCAAGAACATCTTACTAGAAAAAAAAACTGAAAGCAGTTTTTCCGTGTTTTGAAGGTCGTCCAAGTGAACTTGTTTCCGAAGCTGTAGTTTGAGCTGTGAACCAGAACACACATGAATACGAAGTTCGGCTACAGTCGTCGTATCCGAATAGGATTAAATGCAACCGTCGGGCACCATTGTCTGTTGTTCAGAGAAAATTGATAACCCACCAAAATCTTCGTGAGTACACGTTGGAGGTTTACAAGAGCTAGCCCATTAGGCTTGCGCCAATGGCTATATATGAACGTGCAGTATTCGGATGGGATCGTATGCATGGTTTGAAAAGGTGTGGTTGAGCGGCAAAAAAAATGTTTGCTTAATGTAGCCTATTGTTTGCCCAGCTTTTATTACTTGGATAGATGCATTTTTACCAGAACTGAATGAACCCGAATAACGTATACGCGAATCGCGCACTGCGGTGGCAGTTGTTATAATTCGACCGTCCAACTTTCTGAAGCCCTCTGGCATATGATAACCATGCTCCACGATATTGGATTTATTGCTCGAAATATTCGCCAGGCAAGCTTTACACGAAATCTTTCCATACATCGTCAAAACAAGGTTTAAGTTTGCCAATAGGAAAATGTGGACAATTTTGATGTCATCAGTCAACAGGGAATATTTGCCACGCTCGGCAGTTTTACGCATATTGTTTATACACATGAGAAAAAGTGGTCCAAAGACGCTCCCTCAACCTACTCTACTGGTGACTGTTCTAGGCGCTGATCAAGCATCTACTGTTTTCGGTGTTTGTTTGCAATCTTTGAGGTATGAAGCAAATCAGCCATTCAGTGGATCGCATACACGGAAAGATAGTATTTCGGCCAGAATTCGTTTATGGGGCGCGCGACCAATGGCCTATCGCATGCCCAACAGCAAAAGAACAGATGCGCGTCAGAAATCAGCAGATTTTGTAACATGGTTGAGAACCTTTAGATGGCACATCAGCAGGAACGTTCGCTGAGAAATCCATGTTGGGAGTGGTTTATAAGAATAGGTGACGGTGACAGTACGATCGTGTGACAATTCACATTTTCCTTCAAAATCTTAGAACAGTATAAGGTGTGGTTGATGAAGCAACAATCGCTGGCGTCTTGCCTCGAACTACCTTTACGGCGAGGTTCAATTGTAGAAGTCCTCACTGGAGAGGGAAAAAGCCAGAGGTTGAAGAAAATGTATGATGATTGAACAAAAGAAAAGGAATGTCCTCTGCGTTTGCGAGCAGCAACGTGTTTATCATCAGGACCGTGACGATGAGGAGGTTGTATAATAGCTATCTTTTGGACATGTGTCCACAGCACTAACAGGGACGTGGCGTAGGGGCGTGCTTGTGCTTACCGGGAGAGGTGAATGCAATCAGTTTTGCTCAGCGCTGAAGGAAACAAAAAATATGAGTTGGGAAACTCACAGGTTGCAACAGGATCATCGATGGAAGTTTGGTCCTGCAGGGTTATTACTATAGCGTTTTGTACAGAATTTTGTGCTCCATAAATTTCATCGTCTGCATTTTCGCCTCTTTTAAATTACCATGTGTATGCTTTACATTCATGCGAATTGTGTTAAAATGTGTACATTGACCAAGCTCACCTGGGCATGTTTCTCAAAGATGCGTCCAAAAATATATCACTGTTATGTATACACCTCTTTTCAAATCAAGTGAATCGGTTTACTCAATAATAAAAATATTATCTCCAAGGTCGCAATCCGTGCGTTCTTCCTGCGTCCCATGTCGATTGTGTATGGATTTCTGGACAACTGAAGACTAACGAAACCAGACGTTTCTTTGAGCATTTCTCCGTAGTCGTTTGTCGTCAAAGCTGTCTTCCGTGTGTCCTCCGAATCCACCACGACGGCTCATATCCATTGAATACCTCGGTCAATGCAGTAGAATTCTGAAACAAAAAAACTTTTAGTAACAGTTGTAAACAAGATCCTTTCATTTTTGCTTCCCATTGTTGATTCCACGATAAATTCTAACTCGAGACAACATTCCATAACGTCCGGAAAATCAAAATCCCGTAATGGTTGGACAATTCGCGAGGTCTGTGAAATTCCGTCGGTTTTGAGGAAATAACTGAGTCCAGTCCAGAAGGTCGTCCATTTCTCCGGAAACATTGGGACCCTCCTATCTTTCTTCATCATCACAAAAGTTTCTATATATCTTTCCGGAACCGTCTATGTCAACTGATGGTGAAATTTTTCGACTGTTCATTTTCTTCATCCTGAAAAATCTTTTGTTTGGCATGACCTTGAACATTATGCCAACGTTAAACTTGTGAGGCAAAACTTGATGTAATTACTCAGCATTTCTTACCGAACATTGAAAATGTTTAGAACTATCATTTTAGAAGCGAGTGAGCCAAATGCTTCACCATAAGCTAGACTTTTTCTGTATTATCATGTCCGTTTTCTACTTTATTCTCATAACTGGTGTATTGTTCTTGGGTTTCACGTTAAAATGTGTATACTGATAACGCTCATCTGAGCGTGTTTCTCACAGATGGGTTGAGAAATATACCATTATTATTATTAATTTCATTTGGCAACATTGTGACGGTCGACTTCCTAACAGCCTTTGAGTAAAACGTCTATTCGGCCACGCTGTGACCAGTTCCTGGAAATTGTTCTAATACAGATGTTGTAGTAGAGTACATACCTGTCATGAAAACGATATATAAACTATGGTCTAGTCTAGTAAGCACTAAACATATTAGCCGTCTGTTTATTGGGATTCATGCGAGAAACTCATAGGAGCTGTGAAGGAGTTTAAGAGGCTGGCAGCCTTCACCGATCCGTTTGCATTGTGAAGTCAAGAGTGACACGTAATTACTTCCTCTAATAAGATTAGTCATGTCGCTATGAGTGGTGTTAGAAGGTGTGTAGATGCATTCAGTAAGTTACTCGCAGGAGCCAGTTGAGGCTAACGGCCACGAGGAGTCACCATTCATACCGAGACAGTGCTTCTCGAGTGTGATTGCGGAAGATCACTCTTTTTGGCAAATTAAACATCCTCCATCACATCCAACAATGCGATTTTCACAATACATGTAAGAACCTATAGAATTTAGCGGTGTGCGGAGCCTTAGGGGTACACAAAACTCAGTGGCTGGAATAATATGGGGATTATACAGAGACAAACGGTATAAATATGTGCAACTTACCGACTGGTGGGTGTGCATTAAAAAATAATATACTCAGGGATATTTTACTCTACCTCATTTGTATGCCTTTTGAAGACTCTAAAACAGAAGTCCCCTTGAATCAGAGGTTTTGACGACGTTGCTTAGTTCAGTTCAGTTCAGTTCAGTTCAGTTCAGTTCAGTTTCCAGGACAGAGCGGCTCCAGCCAGAAATTGTCCAGTTTCTTGCACCAGTGAGCTTCTGAGGGCGCCCAGTGCTGCGACAATAGTGAGAAATTCTTCGCTCCCATGAGTTAGTATGAGGGTTACCAGATAAAAGCTGAGGAGTGTAAGTCATCAGTGCTATCAGAAAACAGCAAGTTCACAGCCACCACCTATACAGAAGTTTGTCCTCCCATTGAAATGACATGAAACAAGGGTTAAGAGTAAGACCAATGAGGGTTTGATTCCTATAACCTGTACTCTCATATGCTAAGACTATATATATATATAAAGTAAAAGCAACGAATAAGATTTGAGAGAGATAACAATAATGGCGAATAGAGATTAAAAAATTGACTAACTTAAATCTACGACAAGAAAAGTACCTGAAAAACCTATTAAAAATAAACCCTCACAACAGGTCCGGGAAGAAAGATGGCCAGCACTCATCTAGTTT